>APFE030585947.1:107085-120057 GCA_000404065.3 Pinus taeda | reverse complement strand
CATTTCATACTCAAATTTATATAAACTACTTCAATGAAGGTAACTCTTGTGTACACACAACTATCTTTAAAGCAACCAACATATATCCAGCAAACTTAGGATTCAGTTAATCCTTCATATGTTGATCTTTTATCAGTGCATTAGTACTTCATTAACCATATAAATAGTAACCATGTGCAATAATAACAAAATAAACCATCACACATAATAAACACACATGAACACCAAGATTTAATGTGGAAACCCAATGCGGGACAAAAACCACCTGCTACTGTCTTCTTTTAATATAAGAAAAACATGTTTACAATCTTGTACTGGTGCAGACTCATACCAGTAAGTAGGTACCCACCTGCAGAAAGCTACAACCTTCTCCCGTTCTCCAGCTTCTACTAGAAGGGAGCTATAATCCCCTAGCTCTTCTACTAGATGATCCATTTACTAGTATGTAGGTGTCGACCTACAAGAGGCTCCAACCTTCACTATTTTTCTAGCTACCACTAGAAGGTAGCTCAAACCCCCTGGCTCTTGTACTAGCCAATAAGTTTACCAGCATGCAGACATTGACCTAGAAAAGGCTACGACCTTCTTTCTTCCTCCAGTGACCATGTTTAATAAATTTTTAGACTGGATACTCCTGGAACACAACACCACAACCTAAAGGCCTCGTTTCATCTAATTTTCGTACTGGACCCATCAACAACATTGAAGCTCAAAAATCAATCACCACTGCAATACAACCAATCACTGAAAACCCATCATCGCTGAAGCAAATCACAATCAATCAATCTGAACAATTAAAACACTGTCGCTAAAACACAAAGCAGAACATAGAACTCTGCATCAACAACCAAAACCTAGAACTATGCATCAACAACCATAACCAACTACAACTTCAAACATCATATTTCATAATGTATACACTACTTCTATTGCCGAACTAGCGTGTATATGCGTTTTTATCAAAGCGAACTAGCATACAGATATGCAAATACTAACATAAAACATCACAACTATTCCAGACTTCAGTCATACCCAGATTAGAACATTTACAATGTAAATCATGTGTTAGCATTTAGATCTAGAATATCAATGATCATAACACATAATGATAATTCATTTCAGGTCTTATGATCCTAATCCAACATTAGATCTCATTCGTCATCATCCACTTAGGTGCATCCTTAGTTCAGATCAAGCAAAGCATTAGAAACCCATAACATTTATATTTGCTTTTGATCTAACTCTTCATAAGATAGTCATTACTTGCACACTTAGCCCTTTGATCTTCTCCTCCTTATATAATTTTAGGCATTTCTCAATACCTCAGACCAAAACCACTTAGGACCAATACCTCAGACCAAATACCTTAGACCAATACCACAAAAAAAATACCTCAGACCAATACCTTGAACCAAATACCTCAGACCAAATACCTCAGACCCATACCTTGGACCAAAACCTTGATTTTCCATCCCATGCGCGTTTTTATTTTAGTGAAAGTGCCTGCATATGTATATGCTCCTTTTGTTATGTTAACTCACATACATATGGTACTTGGACAAAATGAACTAGTGTATACTTCTTAAACCATTTCTGGAGTTTGATCTATAATCCTTTGCAGTTAACCTGTTGCATTTCGAACTTTCATCTATGTGAGTTGCCATCAAGGACAACACCTGTGTCATAATGCCAACAATCTCCCCCTTTGGACTTGATGGCAATAAAAACACCATGACACTCTCCCCTTTTGACATCAAGGGCAATGGGCGAACCAAGATATTATCCCCCTTTGGTATACATTATGATGTCCATGCTCCCCTTGAGTACATGCAGAGTCTACAAAGATATTTTTCAAAAGAATAACATGACTCTATAACTCAACTAAGTGAGTATGAATTCCCTAAGACCAATGACTCTTACATACATCAATCACCCAACCAAGTGGGGATACACCAAATTTGACTCATCCACCCAACCAAGTGGGGATATACCAAATGTTTATACATGAATGAGATAACAATTATTACATCATCATTCCCATGCATAGAGGGGTTACAAATTAGGTCTTTACATGACCTTTACATGAAATTATATACATGACATTTATAACAAGGACCAACAATCTAAACAAGACCATGATAGTCATAAGAAACTATCATACACCATATATGATCTGCACCATCAGCATCAAGATCAACAACCTGTATATGTCCATCATCAAAAGAGTCACTTGAATCAGAACAACTATGTGGATCAAGCAATATAAGCATCTTCATGTACCAAGATATTCTAACATAAAGCCAACAATTCAATATTAGAAGCATATGCTCCCCCTAAACATGTGCCAACTATTCACTGTCAGATCTGATCATTGCAAATATCAGTAAGAATCATCAAGGCATCATCATCAATCAGAGATACATCAAGTCATCAACAATTTACGAGGGCCAAGAGAACTTCTACATATTATCAATAGATTGTAAACATCATCAATCATAACATAGTAGATAATTGATAAATGACTGAACCATATCAGACCCCTTTTCCTCAGTCTATCCCACTGCTTTTTCCTCAAACCAACATATACGTGATTGTGAAGCTTATAACTCACGTATATACATGACTTGTCTTCATGATAACTATGTATGAGATCTAGAACACTAAAATTTTCAAACTTTCATCTCCCCTTGAGTCTGTTATGTTTGTATACTGTGCTATGCCACATCTTTCTAGCTGTACTTCCTTCTTCTTCCATACCTTCGAGTGTGATGATGTTTTCTCCTTTTGGTATGTTGGCCTAAATTTTCTCTTGCATTCTTTTGCTATGTGCCCAAACTTGTTATAAGCGTAACATATTATATGTTTCATATTCCCTCTATAGAATTCAATGGCTTTTCAACCAAACATATTGCAAGAAAAAAAATATCCCTTAAAGTACTTGGAAGATGATGATCTTTCTGTGTGAGGGTTATTAGCTTGAACCATTTTACTTTTGCATCTGGCTTTAACATGTCCAAAATTATGACATACAAAACATTCAACATTATTCATTAGAGGAAATAATGACTATCACTTCCATAGTTAGGAGTAAATGATTTTCTTTGAAGACTTTTTTTCCTTGGTTGTTGATGGGGTTGACCTTTTATCTCCTTGTTGATCATTTCAGAATTTGCATTAGAGTTCCTTGCCTCATCTTGTGAGCTAGATTCACCTTCAACAGTTTCATGAAAACCAAGACCAATTTTGATGGTAGGAGATCTTTGACTACTAAGAATATTATCCAAAATCTTAGTACTATCTTAAAATCGTAATAATTTATCCTTTTATTCTAATTTACCTTTTAAGATATTTGCCTCAACTTGATATTATTCTTCCTTTTCAAGATATTGCTTCTTCGTGATTTCTTCAGCCTTTCTTCCTTCTTCCACTTGTTGTCTTAATTTGAGAATCTCATTTTCTTGTTCTTCATCTACTTGAGGTAGTTCTTCATTCTATTTATTTGATTTTTCAAGATCTTGTTTTAGAGAGAGGATCTTAGCTTCAAGACTTTCAGAGTAATTGGATCTATCTTTAAATCTCTTGATTGTTGTGCTCTTTTCATTTACTTCATTTCTTAATGATGTCACTTCATCCTGAAACTTTTGACATTGATCTCCCTTTTCCTTGTACTGCTTCCTTACTTTGTTTCCTTCAACTGAGATTTTAATCTGGCAACTTATTCTTTGAAGGCACACTCCCTTTTGTTAAATAGATCTTGTTGATCTCTAATTTTATCTCTGATTCTTTTAACTTCTGCCTCCATATTTCTTTCACCATAACTTTCAATATCTTCAAAAATGCATGAATACAGAAAAGTATCACTAGAAGACCAAAAATTTGTACCTAATACTTATTTTTCTTCTTCAGCTTCAATCTGAGGTGATTTTGAATCTGAATACTTGCTTCCACCTAACGACCAATTGTCTCTCCTGTTGTCACTATTCCTTTAAGATGTCTTCTTCTTCTGAGGCACTTTCTTCTTTAGCTTCTTTCCCATTGTTTCAACGGATCTCCTTCAAGCGATCAAGCTTCTGCTAAAGGACCTGCTTTGATACCAATTGTTGGAAATAATACTGAGAAGGGGGGTGAATCAGTATTATTCATCAATATTTTTCATTTCATACTCAAATTTATATATGTTACTTCAATGAAGGTAACTCGCGTGTACACACAACTGTCTTTAAAGCAACCATCGTAAATCCAACAAACTTATGATTCAGTTAATTCATCATATGTTGATCTTTAATAAGTGAATCCGTACTTCATTAACCAAGTAAACAGTAACCATGTGCAGTAATAACAGAATAAACCATCACACATAAGCAACACACATGAACACCAAGATTTAAGGTGGAAACCCAATGCAGGACAAAAACCACCTGTTGCTATCTTCTTTTAATATAATAAAATCCTGTTTACAATCTTGTACTAGTGTAGACTCATATCAATACGTAGGCACCCACCTGCAGAAGGCTACAACCTTCTCTTGTTCTCCAGCTTCTACTGGAAGGGAGCTACAAGCCCCTAGCTCTTGTACTAGCTGATTCATTTACTAGTACGTAGGCGCTAACCTAAAAAAGGCTCCAACCTTCACTCGTTTTCCAACCACTACTGGTAGGGAGTTCCAACCCCTAGGCTTTTGTACTGGCCAACATGTTTACCAGTACATCGGCATTAGCCTACAGAATGCTACGACCTTCTTTCTTCCTCCAGGGACCACGTTTCATAAATTTTCAGAATGGATACTCCTAGAACACAACACCACAATCTGAAGGCCTCGTTTCATCAAATTTTCATACTAGACCCATCAGCAACATTGAAGCTCAAAAATCAATCACCACTGTAATACAACCAATCACTAAAACCCCATCATCACTGAAGCAAATCACAATCAATCAATCTGAAAAATCAAAACACTGTCACCAGGACACAAAGCAGAACCCATAACTTTGCATCAACAACCATAACCAACTACATATTAAAACCTCATATTTCATAATGTATATGCTACTTCTATGTGCTAAACCAGTGTGTATATGCACTTTTATCAAAGGGAACTAGCATACAAATCTGCAAATACTAACATAAAACATCACAACTAGTCCAGACTTCAGTCATACCCAGATCAGAACATTTACAGTGTACATCATGCGTTAGCATTTAGATCTAGAATATCCATGATCATACCACATAATGATAATTCATTTCAGGTCTTATGATCTTTATCCAACATTAGATCTCATCCGTCATCATCCACTTAGGTGCATCCTTAGTTCAGATAAAGCAAAGCATCAGAAACCCATAACATGCATATTTTCTTTTGATTTAACTCTTCATAAGATATTCATTACTTGCACACTTAGCCCTTTGATATTCTCCTCCTTAGATATTTTTAGGCCTTTCTCAATACCTCAGACCAAAACCACTTAGGACCAATACCTCAGACCAAAAGCACTTAGGACCAATACCTCGGACCAAATACCTAGGACCAATAACTTGGACCAAAACCTTGATTTTCCATCCCATATGCACTTTTATTTTTGTGAAAGTGCATGAATTTGTATATGCTCCTTTTCTTCTGTTAACCTACGTGTATATGCTACTTGGACAAAATGAACTAGCATATACTTCTTAAACCATTTTTGGAGTCTGACCTGTAATCCTTTGCTATTAACTTGTTGCACTACGAAGTGTCATCTATGTGAGTTTCCATCAAGGACAACACCTGTATCATAATGCCAACACCATAATATTTCTTATAGTTGTTAACCATAAGCTAGATCCACGATCCATGGGATTTCTTTCTTAGGTATTATGACTAGGTTTAGCTGGGGAATTACTTAGTTTTCTAAGAGTATGTATTGTCTTTATAAGTGGTTTATCGGCTGTGTTCTCAAGGAATGAATTGCAAGAATATATCACATTCTTTGGGTGGTTTATTAGCTTACTTTGAAAGAATTAGGTGGTTTATCAACTTTCTCAGTAAGAATTTAGTGGTTTATCAACCATTTTCAACAAGAACCCCAATGGATTTCCACCCTACCTAATGGTTTATCAACCTTATAACAAGTGCATGAGTGGTTTATCAACTTACTTGGAAAGCACTGAGTCATTTATTAGCTTCCTTAGCAAGCACTTATTGGGTTATCAACCCTTTTCAACAAACACTCATTACCCAATTCCTCTTCCGAGCCTCCGATTGATCATTAAAGTTTAGACACACATAATCCTATAACTTCATTGCATGATTATTGGGAATTACGTCTCACCAGTCACAGAAATATTTGTCCCACACACAACACCCTTTCTCTTGCGCTCCAGGCTTGTTTCTCTCTCCAATGTTCTCTTTCTTTGTTTGTTCATTATTTTTCTATTCAAGTCCCCCCATTTTTATTATCATTCTTTCTATTTGCTCTAGGATCTTTGTGGTGCTCCCAAGGAACTTTTTGTGTCACGCCCCTATCCTGGTGGTAGTCTTTCAGACACACATATCAAGGTGTGACACCACTGCACTTTTTCTTTTCACCAATACTTAAGTGTACAGACTACGCCTAACCAAACACTTAAGCAATTATTACTTCAAGTGTTATTATGCAGGGGAAATAAACTCTTCAATTAATCATATCATCATTATAAATGCATAGCGAAAATCATCAACGCATCATCATATGTGGGAGAGGAAACTCCCATAAGTTAGAGTCTTCCCAATATCAATATGTATATAAATTCTATAATTCAATTGTACATAAAGTCATACAATTCGGTGCTGCCAATAAGTCTTGCCCTGCACACCTTTGTTTTACAGAACCATGCCTGCAAAATGTTGAAGTCATGCTACCATGCCCACTTTCTCGAAATTATGAACTTACCGCGACACTACCATGCCCACCGTTCGTCATTTTGGCCCACCCGTGCCCTCGGCATTCCCTGCCATAGCCTGCCTGCACTTTCCAACACTTCGGCACACTATCGTGTCCTTCGTGCATCCCTGCATGTATCTACCGCAATATTCGTTGATCCAAATTCAATCAGGAACACAAAAAATTACAAATATTACCATAAACACAGAGATTCAACAGAAATAATACTTCATTTCAATGATGTAAAATATAGAAATATGCTTACAAACATAAATTGAAATAAAATAGCTCGGGTGATGGTAGCTTATCTCTGAGAAGATATGTGGTGGCTACATGCCTCTGAACTGTCTTAAAATGAGGTTCAAAGGCCTATATATTTTTGAGAAACAATGGAAAACCCTAAACATCCAAAAACCTAGCCCTAGGAGATGAAGCACCAAACTATGGGACCTGTTTTGGGTAAATTGGTACATCAACTTCCCAGGGTCGTAACTTTGGCATTTGATCTCTGTTTGATGTGCACAATACTCATTAGAAATATATATGAAAGGAATACAACTTTGGGATGAGCAACATCGGTCCGTGAACCCATGTTTCTCCCAGTTTTCCAAAAAAAAATGTTGTTTAGGGCCTCAAAATGGCTCCAAAAGTTTAGGACCTGAAAAACTGCCAAAAATAGTAAATTGTGCTACAAATAAGGAAATTGAAAAAATGAAAGAAATAATGGTGGAGGTCCAAGTGGAATAGGCGAGTGGCCACCAATATCCACCTGGATCATTCCTCCCCCCCTTAGGAAGCAATGGTCCCCATTGCGTTGAGTTCCTCCATGAGATGAGGAAACTTCTGCTGAACTTGGTCCTTGGTGAGCCACTTGCTCTGGTGAAGGAGTTGGCCTACTTTGACAACTCGATATAGTTGGATCCTTTGTTGTCGGGTGTTATTGCTCTAGGTGTCTATGATCTGATCAGTTGTGGCTTGTTCCATGCAATCTAGATTTAACTCTATAGGTGTGAGTTGTTCTATAATGTTTGATGTGTCTGGCAATGGTGGGAAGTATGGTCGAAGGCAGTCCACATTGAACACTAGGTGCAGGCCAAGGAATGGGGGAATGCTGAGGTCAAATGAATTGTCCCTCACAACCTTGGTAATGGTGTATGAACCATACCAGAGTGGTCTGAGATTCCGATAGGCTCCAGTAAGGCGTTCTTTTTGCAAATGCAACCAGACTTTGTTGCCCACCTGCAACTTGTGTGGCACTTGATGTTGATCATGTTGCTGCTTGTATTTGACATTTGATTTCTCCAGAATGTCGTGTACCTACTAGAAAATATGTTGGATGTGCTCAATTAAGTTGTTTTCCTTAATGGTTTCGGACTTGACATGCTCCAAATCTGCCTGAGTAGTTGCAAATGGCATGGCCATGTAAATTGGACATAGTGGCTGGAATCCCAAGCCCACCTGAAAGGGGTTGTGGCCAGTGGAGCTATGGGGAGCCCAGTTATAGCTGCGCTGAAAATAGGGGAGGTTCTCATCCCATGTGCATGGATGCTTTGAGTTGTCCATGTGCAGAATGTGTACAATCATCCTGTTGACGACCTCTTTCTAGCCATCTGTTTAGGGATGGAAAGCTGTGGAATTAGTAAGCTTGGTGTACATCATCGACTAGAGACTAGACCAAAATGCACTAAGGAACATGTTGTCCCGATCTGAGATGATAGATTGTGGGATCCCAAAGTGTAACCACACTCGTTCAAAGAAGAGTTTAGCAATGGCTTTTGCTGTGATATTCTTCTTGCAGGCTGCCATAATGACCATCTTCTAGAATCTGTTGACGACCACAAAAACATAGTTGTTGCCATGCTTAGTATAAGGAAGACTCAACATGTAATCCATGGAGATGGATTCCTAAGGTAAAATAGGGGTAGGCAATGGTGTATAGAGGCCTTGCTTCTTTATGGTTGGTTTGGCAATGGCACAAGCAGTGCAGGATCTGATGTACTTCCCGACATCCTATCGAAGATTCGACCAATAGAAATACTTTTTCAGTACTGCCACCATTTTCTTGACCCTGAAATGCCCAATAGCCCGACTATAGTGCACTTCCAAAATCATCTTGGCATGCTCGCTTGAGGGAACACAAAGGTGACCTAGGTGGCATAACAGGGCATCTTGGAGGTGAAAATCTGGAACATGCTGACCCTCCAAGAGAATCTGGTATGTGTGGCCGAATTCTGGGTTGCTTTTGCAGAGAAGTGGCCAATCAGAAGTCTCGTGCCCACAAGAGTTGAGCACGGTGGTTAATGCCATGATCAGTGGTCAGCTGAGGAAATCTGCAATATTATTGGTGTTGTCCTTCTTATACTTGATATTCAAATGGAATTGTTGCAGGTATATGGACCACTTCTGATGGTGATCATTTTGCAACTTCCCTTGCGTCTGTATGAACTACAGGGGCTAGTGGACTGTGTGGATGACCATTTCCTTCCCCAAAATATAATGCTTCCATTTTCGGCAGGATTGCATAATGGAATACATCTCTTTATCATAAGTGGGATACTTCCAGATTGTTTCTGAAAGTGTCTCACTATGATATGAAATTGGATGCCCATGTTGAGTAAGGACTTCCCCAATAGCATAGTTAGAGGCATCTGTCTCGACCTAAAATGGTTGGTACAAGTCTAGTAATGTGAGCACTGGTGCCGAGTAGAGGCGATGTTTCAACTTTGTGAATGCCTTCTATTGAGATTCAGACCAAAATAATTTTTATTTCTCTCTTCCCTTGGTTACTTGACTCAAGGGCCAAGTGATATGAGAGAATCCCAACATGAACCTACGGTAGAAATTGGCAAGACGCAGAAAGATTCAGAGCTCTGTTAGAGTGGTTGGAGCTGGCCAATCCTGAATAACTTGGATCTTGGCTGGATCCACATGCAACCCCTGTTCATCAATAATGTATCCCAGATACTGAACTTGGGTCATGCCAAAAGTGCATATCTCCAAATTGGCACATAGCTTGTGTTTCCATAGTGTTTGGAGAACCTGTCAGATGTGATGGAGGTGCTCTTCCCAACTATGGCTGAAGATCAGGATGTCATCCAAGTATACCACTACAAATGAGTTGGTGAATGGAGGCAAGATGTCATCCATCAACCTCATGAAGGTTGCAGGAGCTTTCGTCAGCCTGAAAGGCATAGCCAACCATTCGAAAAGGCCCTCCTTGGCTTTGAAGGAAGTCTTTCACACATCGGAGGGTTCAATTGGTACGTAGTGATATCCTGACTTCAAGTCAATCTTGATGAAATATTTTTCCCCCTTTAGTTGGTCCAAAAGGTCATCAATTCATGGGACCAGGTACCTATTCCAGATAGTGATCTTGTTTAGTGCCCGATAGTCAATATAGAGTCTCCAAGTCCCATCCCTCTTATGTACCAACACGATCGAGCTCCCATAGGGCGATGAACTTAGTCTGATGTGACCTTTCTGCAATAGTTCCTGAATCTACCTCTTGATTTTGTCGTTCTCTAGAATGAAGCACTGATAGATTGGTCCATTAGGCAGTGGTGCACCTAGGGTTAGATCAATGGAGTGCTTGACCTTGCAGTGCAAAGGTACCCCTACGGGGGAGGTGAAGATGTCCTCGTACTCCTCCACGACCTTGTTCATCCACTGTTTTCATGCAGAGGGGCCCTGTCTGGAGGTCATGGCCACTGCCTTCTTCTTTCCTTGAGGGGGTATCATCAAGAAAAAAAATTTCCTGGTTTTGGAAATGAGCTTACTGCATTTTTTTGCAGTAACCAAAGAGATTGCGGTAGGTGGTGCTACCTCCGGTATCCTGTACAACTTATTTCCCAAAGTAACAATAACAGCACGAGCCCTAGATTCATGCATAACATGTCACTTCCACCAGTATGGTTGGCCTAATAATACATCACAAACATCAAGGGGAGAAACATCACACAATACCTCATCCATGAAGGGCTTGATGTTGTATGGAAGGCGACATTACTGGCTCATGCAAAGATCCTATCCTTGGTGAAGCCACCTGATGGTGTATGGTTATGGATTTGTTGTGGTTGATAAGCCCATCCGCTTCAAATTTTTTTCCGAAATGAGGTTCTTTTGGCTCCCGCTATCGACAATAAACTATAGCAGGGAACCCTTTACCCACATCTGGGATTGGAAGAGGTGCTCCTCCTCCTTTGGATCTTTGGGTTCCTCCTTCTGGATCTTCGTGGTGGCAACAATGTCATTGGGCTCCATATCGATAATCTATCTCCCTTTTTCATTCCCCTTATCGGGTTCTGACTTAGAGTCAGAACATGCATATGATTCTAAATACTTTAGCTCAGTCACAAGTGACTGCTTGGATCGACACTCACTTGTGTTGTGAGTGGAGCTCTTATGGAACTCACACCACTTTCCCATGTCCTTCTTTGGCTTTGTAGTGTTGTTCTTTGCTTGTGGCTTTGGTAGGTTGTCCTGGGCCACATTGCCTTGGCTTTGTCCTTTGCTCAATGGTTTGGGGGTACCTTTACCTTGCTTCAGATTTCCAGATCCAAAGTCTTTCTTCTTCTGTTTAAACTTCTGCTCGAACTTGATAGTGTATCGGTACGCCATGTCGAGCGAGGAGATGTCTAGGAAATCCATCTCGTCTTGGATGTACCTATGTAGGAAACCACAGTATTTGAGTACCAAATGTAGCTCAAAATCCTTGATGCACAACTTTGTGCGAAGGGTATGAAAAATATTGGTAAACTCCATCAGATATTGGTCCCTTTCCTGCCGCAACATGGTCCACTTTATGTATTTATCCGCATATCTTTCGACAGGGTAGTACTGATACTTGATGGCATTTTGGAATGAATTCCAAGTGGGTGTGGCTAAAAATAATGATGCCATACTTTCATCCTTTTGATTGTAGTAGGTTTCCCACCAATGCTTGACGTGGGGGGCAACTTTGAGAAGAGTGAAAGTAATCTTTTCCCAGCTGGAAAAATCATGGACAGAAAAATACCGTTCTAGTAGATTTGACCATTTATCTACAGTGTCTGCATCTATCTGACCCTCAAATATGGGTATGTCAAAGTAAACTTGTACCTTAAATGGTGTGGTGCTTCCAGAGTAGCTGTTGGAAGTAGATGTGTTGCCCTTGGGTAGCTGCTGAAAGACCTGGGAAAAGTTGTCCATCATCGCGTTCCTTTATCGCTCTAGGGCCTCTTTGAGCAAGATTTTGATACGATCTCTTGCCCACTCATCTTTCTTTTCATCCACCATGGGAGGCTGTTGGGATTTGCAAGGCTGATCTTGCAGAGGTTCGACCAGTTCAAGCCCTAACTCCTTATACCCTGACCTTGTTGGGGACATGCAAAGAAAAATAGAGAAAGAGAAAACCACTCTGATACCATTGATCTGGATTTAAATATGAACACAACAAATTATAGATATGACCATAAATACAGAGATGCAATAGAAATAATACTTCATTTCGTTGATGTAAAATACTGAAATACGCTTACAAACACAAATGGAAATAAACTAGCTCAGGCGATGGTAGCTTATCTATGAGAAGAGATGTGGTAGCTACATGCCTTTGAACTATCTTACAAAGAGGCTCAAATGCCTATTTATTTTTGATAAAAATGAAAAACCTTAAACATCCAAAAACCTAACCCTAAGAGGTGAAGCGCCAAACTATGGGCCCCGTTTTAGGTAAATCGGTACATCAACTTCCCGGGGTCGTAACTTTGGCATACGATCTCTGTTTGATGCACATAATACCTCATTAGAAAGATATTTCTGAGGACTACAACCTTGGGATGAGAAAACTCAGTCCATGGACCCAGGTTTCTCCTAGTTTTCCTAAAAAATGTCACTTAGGGCCTCAAAACGGCTTCGGAAGTTTAGGATCTGAAAAACTACCAAAAATTGTAAATTGTGCTACAAATAAGGAAACTGAAAAACTAGGAGAAACAATGGTAGAGATCCAAGTGGAATAGGTGGGTGGCCACAAATATCTGTTGGGTTTTGTTATATTCTTTCAATTACTAGCCCATGTAGCTAACTGGGGGTTAGA
>APFE030585947.1:63649-86537 GCA_000404065.3 Pinus taeda | reverse complement strand
ATCTTATTATAGGTCACCTTCCAGTTCGAAAAACCTCGGATCCTCATGATAAAGCATTTCACCCGACATCAGAAGATTTACGACCTCATGCTTTAGGGGGAAACTGTTATAGATATATTTGGGTACTGCAACCCAAATCCCATATTTCCATAAACCAAGGGCTTCTAAGCCCCTAAAAGTGTCGTTCCATACCCTAAAGGAACAAGGTCTGCTGATTACATCATCTCCCAGAATTTCTCCTTGAAAAACTACTCAGAACTAGTCAAAACTAGACCATCTCACCTGCTCCATGGTTAGGGTGCGATGCATCTCACCAAATGCACATGGGGGGTGCGATGCATACTGACAATCCCATCTATAGGGTGTGATGGGTGAGAGTAGACAAATGGTAGAAACAGTCTGCAAGGTGGATGATCATGGAATCTTCCAGAAGCTTCTCCTGTAACACTTGCCTCTCTGAATTTGCCCAGGGATGAGTAAGAGATCATGAAATATCCAAGGGGAACCAAGAACTATCAGAGAGATGACATTAATCAA
This sequence comes from Pinus taeda, assembly GCA_000404065.3. NCBI lineage: Eukaryota > Viridiplantae > Streptophyta > Pinopsida > Pinales > Pinaceae > Pinus > Pinus taeda. Next base: position 86,000 of record APFE030585947.1, on the reverse strand, counting down.
AATCCCAAAAGTTGACCCACCCACCTGCAAACATGTATTTATGGATCCCTCATCCTAGAGATCCAGAGGCTGGAATTTTGTATTTTGTAAGGAAGTGTTGTTGGTTTCTCTGTGCAACATTATTGTTGGGTGATTTAAGCTTTTCATGAGGTGAAGAGGGCTTTCATGCTAGGAGGATTGCACTAGGTCAGACAAATGGGTTGTAATCCTCTCTACTACTACTTCTATCAATAAAGCTATTCACGTTTTCCTCCATATTCTTGTATATCTCTGAATCTTGTATTGATATATGCATTTGTATGGTTAATATACTTCTGATCCTATATTGTTTATGGTTATAGATCTCTATGCTCTGATGGTATTATGCTGCTTTGACTCTACAGGTGTTCTTTGAAGCGAGACAAGTAAGGAAGGAGTGGTTAAGCTTTGTCAAAGGAGGGAGGAAACAAGCAAGGAGTCAAGCGAAAGATTGAGGTTGGTACTCTCTCCTTCTCTCTCATTTATCTCTCATAAAGGAAAACAAAAGTAACTTTAGTTTCTTTGTTTCTAAGATAGCTACCCATCTTAGTGGGACTAGCAACTCTGAATGGACACTAATTTTCATGATAACACCAATAGTCAAAATTTTCAAATGCAAGCGCTAAGTTTTTTTAATAAAAATAGTGATTTAAAGAGTTTTGTAATAAGTTTTATCTATCAAATCTTTAAATTGACCAAACTTTTGTATTTGTCTAAAACTCTAATTTATATCATCAATTAATCAATATTAAGGTAATGTAATTTATTGTATATTTTGTATATAATTTCGTTCGTTTATTTTAATCTTTATAATTTAAAATGTGCAACCTAGATCCTTTGTAAAGTTGCATTTTCTTTGTAATATTTAAATTAACTTTAATATATAAGTAGTTATATTTTATTTTATTAAACTAATTTAATAGAATTAGAAATTAACTTTATTTACAATATTTAACTAGATTTATTTTTTATTAGAATATTAATATTCTCTAGTACGAATCTTTTTAATATAGTTACATAATATAATAAAATAACATTTAGTACTACATTACATATATTTAATATTATGCAGGTAATATTATTTATGGCATATTAAGGTAGAGTTAAATATTAGTATATGCTAATAAGTAATAATAGTGTTAGTTTAATAACATAAAATACCAATTATCATAGTCTGATATTAACATAATATGATACTAGAAGAGATATTGAAATATAAATTAATGACATATAACTTTAGTATCAAGATACTATTAATATATTTTTAGTTTAGGATTAACAACTAATATTAACCTAATTTAATATAGGGCTTATATTAACATTAGTATTAGAAGAAGTATTAACACCTAATTATCATAGTATCATATAGGATTAATGATTAATATTAAATTAACAACATAGAGGTTAGTTAGGTTAGAGTAGGTTAGGTTAACTTTAAGGCTGAACTTTAGAGTGGTTTGGCTGTGTCGTTAAACCAACTTAAGGGTCATTCTCTTGCCTGATAGCAAGAAGAATCGATTCAATGTCCCTGCCTATTGGTATCTAAAGAAATCTTAAACCGATAGCAATAGGGAAAAGGTAACTGGACCTAGTTAAACCAGTTGGAACCACTATTCCAAATGGAAAAAGAGTTTATATAAGGTCCATACTAGGTGGTCTCCCTTATAATGTTTTAGGCAGAGAATTTCAAGCCTTCAACAAGTGCATACAACATATTGTTGGGCATGGATTGGTTGTACTTACATAGGACCAAAGAAAACTATTTTGAAAGGGAAATTGGATGCTTGAATGAGCAAGGAGAAATAAGATTTTTGAAGGGAATGAGGAAGCATACTTCAGTAAGGTTGATCATGACTATGCAAGCTAAGTGCAACAACAAAAAATGATGCATGTTGTTTACAATGCAAATCTTAAGTGATGTGAAGGCTAGAAATGATGCTGAGAATGAGGAAAGTGACATCTAAAAAAGTACCTGGTTTTGCAACAATATGTAGATGTATTTCTAGTTGTGGTTCCTGGATTATGTCCTCATAGAGAGATATATGTCTCTATTGATTTGGTACCTAGAGAAACACCAACATCCAATGCACCATACATGATGAATATCCTTGAGTTGGTTGAGCTAAAATTGTAGCTGAAGGAGATGATGGACAAGGGCTACTTAAGGCCAAGTGTGTCACCATGGGGAGTCCTAATACTCTTTTTAAATACGAAGGATGGGACCCTTAGATTATGTATTGATTGCAAGAAATTAACTAAGGTACCCATAAACAACAGGTACTCATTGCAAAGGATCAATGATCTCTTTGATCAACTTAGGGGAGTAGTAGTATTCTCCAAGATTGACTTGAGGTCAGGATACCATAAAGTAAAGATCAAGGAGGAGGACATTGATAAGGTTGATTTCATGAGTGTCCATGAATTTGTAGTGGTACCCTTTGGGCTTACTAATACCCCTTCCACATTCATGTGCTTAATGAACTGTGTGTTGCGTCCTTATTTGGACAAGTTTGTCATCATATTTGTTGATGAAATATTAGTGTACTGGGGAAGAGCATGAAAATAATTTTACTGTAGTACTACAATTTTTGAGGGAGCACAAGATTTACGCAAAGATCAACAAGTGTAATTTTTTCCAGTCATAGATACACTATTTGGGCCATAATGTCTCCAAGGAATGGATATAAGTTGACCTAGAGAATATCAAAGCTATAATGGAGTGGCCAACATTAAAGAATGTGAATAAGATCAGATCATTCATGGGATTAATAGGTTTTTACAAGATATTAATCATAAATTTCTCTAAGATAGGCCATCCCATCACATCCTTTCTGAAAGCGGGGAATACATTTGAGTGGACAACTCAATGTGCAACAAGTTTTGAGCAGTTGAAACCATTGCTCACAAATGAAATAGTATTGAGGATTGCAGATCCTGACAATGATTTTGTAGTGTGGATAGATGCCTACAAGGAAGGGCTCGACGGAGTCTTGATGCATGAAGGAAAGATAGTATGTTATGAGTTAAGGAAGTTGAATGAACATGAAGTAAATGATGTGACTCATAATCTAGAGTTAACTTTTATCATTCATGCATTGAAGATGTGGAGACATTACCTCCTTGGCAGGAAATTTACACTCATGACAGACCATAGTGGGCTGAAGTGTTTATTTGAGCAACCCAAGCTAAACACAAGACAAGCTAGATGGCTGGCCATACTTAACAAATTTGAATTTGAGATCAAGTACATACAAGGCAAAGAGAATAAGGTTGTTGATGCACTTAGTAGGAGAATTCAAGTGAATCACTTGGTAGCCATAAGATCTTACAAAATTTACCTAGTAGAGAGGGTCAAGAGTGTGGAAAAACATGATGAAAAATGTAAACTGATGAAAGAAAATCTAATACAAGATGGTGGGGATGAGGAATATCACCTCACCGATGACAACTTAATTAGGTACAAGAACAAAATTTATGTGCCAAATAATGGTGAATTGAAGAGGCTCATAATGAGAGAGTTCCACGTCAAGCCATATTTAGGCCACCTAGGGTACCAAAATACCATCAGAACCATTGAAAAGTTCTATTATTGGCCAAATTTGAAGAAAGAAGTGACTAACTTTGTGGGTAAATGCATAAAATGTTAGTAGGTGAAGGTTGAATGCAAGCATCCGACAAGATTAATGTAGCCCATTCCCATTCCAGAATGGAAATGGGAGGTAATTTCTATAGATTTCATCATAAGTTTTCCTAGAACCTCTAGGAAACATTATGCTATCATGGTAGTGATTGATAAATTGAGCAAGGTGGCTCATTTTGCGGTAGTCAAGTCCACTAATGTTGTTAGTGAGGTGGCACAAATATTCATAAAGGAGATCATGAGACTGCATGGAATTCCCAAGAAAATTATTTCAAATAGAGATGCTAAGTTCACTTCAATATTTATGAAGGAGTTGTTTGCGGGTTTGGGAAGAAAATTGGCATTCAATACAACCTATCATCCACAAACGGATGGGAAAATAGAGAGGATGAATAGGATCCTCAAAGATATGTTGAGGATGTATGTAATGCATCATCCCAAGTAGTGGGAGGAGTATCTTCCACTTGTAAAATTTACATACAACAGTGGAATCCATAAAGATGAGTCCATTTGAGGCACTACATGGGAGGAGTTGCAATAATCCTATCAAGGAGTGATCCAGTGAACAAAGTGCATAGTGGTCTAGACATGCTAAAGGAAATGGAGAAACAAATTTAGGTCTTTAGGAATAATTTCAAGGTGGCACAAGACAGGAAGAAAAGCTATGCAAATAAACATAGGGTGCATAAAGAGTTTCAAGTTGGGGAACATGTTTACATTAGAATAAAACCAAAGAATATTTCCATGAATATTGGGTCATGTGCCAAGTTGGAACCCCAATATTGTGGTCCTTTTGAGATCCTTGAAAGGATTGGACCAATGGCCTACAAGATGGCATTACCTCCTTCAATTAAAGTTCATGATATTTTCCATGTTTCTTTGCTTAAAATATATGTATAGGATGCTAATCATGTGATTGATTGGTCAGTGTTATAGGTGGAACCAGAGGGAGAGTTCCAACCAAAGCCATTGTGCATTATAGATCGAAGGAGTCTCATGCTCTAGAATCGAGCCATAAGGCAAGTCAAAGTGTAGTGGAGGCACTTTGGGCTAGAGAGAGCCACATAGGAAATGGCTAACTCCATTAGGGTAGCATAGGGCCTTTTTTGTTTGCTGGTTGAAGAAAATGTATATATTTTTGTAAATAGTGTATAGAGCTGTACATATAAATCTCCATGAAAATAATGTGTTTTTATATTATTTCTTGTGGTTGAATGTGAGTAGAATAACACTGAGGGCGGTGTTCCCTCAATGGGGAGGCATTCGTGACAACCCCAACCCTAATTTCATCATGAAAATGTAATGTAAATATTTCTTTTCAAAAATATGTTAAAAAGGGGTTGAGCCAAGGGACACTGATTCCATAGCTAAGGAGGTTTCTTTCTTGGGATATTCAAGGTTTCCTTGTGCAAGAAATCTAAATTGTTATGACAATCATTAAAGGCCAGTTGGTGTGTTTTAATGGATTGGGTTCGCAGAAATAAATTGGGATGAAAGAGAAGTACATAGACCCATGTTGCTTGAGAATCACTTACAAGGTAGAAAGAGAAAGGAGAGAAAATAGAAAACATGGGAAAATAAAGGGGTTTGACCTCATTTCACTCAAAGACTCATATTTTTTTCATTCACTCTATTAACATTCAATAGGAGAGCAAGGAGGAACAACAAAGGAGACTTGCAAAAAAATAAGGATTACAATGATATCAATTTAGTTGGAAATATTGGAAAGAAGAAGGTCTCTCCTCATTGAGGAAAAATGGCCTCTTAATTCCTTGTACAACCAGAGGGTGGAGCTGGTCCCTCTATTGATTCACTTGATGGATGGGGTGGAGGGTTGTTCCTTGGATTCCTGGAAGGAGGACTTATGAAGCCTTATTTCTGTGTGGTTTTACAACGGGTTCTAGATTCCCCAAGGTGGGTGGAACCACTATGTTTTTCTTGAAAGTTGGAGACTAGATTATATGGAATACCTCAAAATTATTTTGTGGAGGTAAAAAGGCTCTTGATTCCCTGTGTGTTCTTGGGTAGAGAAAGAGCCTCTAGTTTCCCTATGTTTTCTTGGGTGGAGAAGGTGCCTATGGATTACCTGTGTGTTCCTGTGTGTTTTTTGTGGAGAAGGAGACTCTAGATTCCTTGCATGTTCTTGGGTGGAGGAGCCTCTGGATTCCCTGTGTGTTCTTGGGTGGAGAAAGAACCTCTAGATTCCTTGTGTGTTCTTGGGTGGAGAAGGAGCCTCTAGATTTCTTATGTGTTCTTGGGTGGAGAAGGAGCTTCTGGATTCCTTGTGGGTTCTTGGGTGGAGAAGGAGCCTCTAGATTCCATGTGCATTGTCGAATCCTAAGTGGCTGGTGGGTGGAGGTAGGACGCCTCTAGAGTCCCTGTTTCAATTGGAAGTTGGTGTTTTATTCCCTTGAGCAAGACCACCCGAGTCTATGGAATCTGGCTCAGGGGTGGCCACTGCAAGTTAGCTTGGATGCAACTATTTATGTTTGGGTAGAGAGTCATTGTCCCAAACTCAGTTGCCCATATTTCTATATTCTCCAAGATAAGTCCCTAAACCTTTAATTTGTGTTATGGAATATATTTATATATGTATGGATTGTTGATATCAATTTCCATTGATTACTTGAAGTGTGCATAATTCATGGCAGAAATATGAAAATAAGGAGACCTTGTTAAATGGTTATGGTGATTGTAACTTTGGATCTAATTCCATGTATGTAGAGAGACAGGTGTACATATTAATAAATATGCCATAGGCACTAAGCATGTTTCACTTTGTAGGGAGTGTGGGTAAGCAATGGGGAGGTTATTTTAACCTTAGTTGATCAATTAAACTCTTGAATCACTAGAGGATCCAAAAACAATGATAATAGAACCATGACCTTGTTGTTTAATTAAAAACATTTAACTTCATGGTTGAGTTGATATGATGGGAGATTTGGTCATCGCAGGTTTGTGGAAGAAAAATCCTTGTTAACTAAGTCAAACCAGTCCTTTTGGAATCACGTTCCATTTAAGAGCGTAATAAAATACATACATACATACATATATTATATAATATATATATTATATCACACACACCACACACATATATATATATATTATAATATATATATATATATATATATATAATATATATAATATATATATATATAGATATATATATATATATATATGAGGCTCAAGGTGGCATGTCCTGGAGGTCCATCCCTTGAAGTCCAAGGGGGCACATATTAGAGAGGAGTCAGGATGGTGGGGATTGGGATGATGTGTCCCTATGGTCCTCACCCAGGAGGTACAAGTAGGGTAGGGTAGGGAATTGCCAAGATGATGGGACCTGGATGATGTGTCTTAGAGGTCCCACCCTATAGATGCAAGGGGGAGTAGTTAAGGAGAGTGTTGGGACAAGGGTGACAGGATGATGTGGTGGTTAGAGAGAGGGGGCCCTCTTGTCATCATGTTCCTATCAGCGAAACCACGAGTGGTTTGAGGAAGGTGGGAAACCACCTTGTGACACCCCCCATAGTGGTTTCAAAAGAGGTGTGAGAGGGGTATAATAATTAACCATGACTGTTGATTTGGTGATGGGCGGGTTGATCAACCCACTTTGTGCCATCCCCTTGCTTGTTAACCCTTGGGCATGTTGGCCCAATATACTCCATTGATATGGAGCATGAAGTGTTACGGGCCATTAATTCAATATTATCTATTTAAAATTTAAATGGCCACAATGGGATGTGACATCAGCAGGGACAACACATTGATTGGACAACGAAGGTATTTTGCCTTAATATCTATGACATGCGTGACCTCTACTCCTATGAAGTCAGCGGGTGGTGGGGAGGGGAGGAGGGGTACAAGTTTCGCATGTCGTTGATCTAATCCTGGAGATCAATGGTCCAAATCTCGATGAATTCCCCCCCCTGCCTTGTGACGTTAGTGGGGAGGGGTACCCCTGCGTAAACCGTTGTTCTCCTTACTTAAATCATAATTGTCGGATTTAGATTGGCTTCGGTGGGGACCACTAGGGTGGGCGACGTGGAAAATTATCATTAGCGCTAGAGATTAATGTATGGTGGGGCCTGTCAGATGTGGCACATGGCATAGACTATGCCACCATAAATAATATATATATATATTAATATAGATATATATATATAAGTGGTAGAACTATTTATTAATTGATAAAATGGAGCTAGTCAGATCCGAGTCTTGTGTTGAGGTGCAAATGGGGTAACCATAAACTTAAGTTAATAATTCAAAGCCGTATAAAGCGAATTGGTAAGGAAAATGAACATACATGAACAATTATTTTATCCCATTCTTTTGATAGTACAAAGGGAGTTGGATTATCAGTAGCAACATCCCACTGGGGTAGGTGGGATGGTTTTTTACAATTGGGTTATATTGGGCTAACACAAGGGGTGATACAAACCCCACCCCCTTAAAGGAACATTGTATTCAATGTTTTTAGTAACAAGAAATCAAAAGGAAAAAAAGTTAGCTTTATATAAAAGCTCTTACATCTGCTATATTCATTAAAAAAATGGTTATAACACTTTCATTTGTTTTTTCATCTCCCAAGTGGCTTCATCAGGTCCAAAGTGCTTCCATTGCACCTTGACCTACTCTATTACTCAATTTTGGAGTGGGTTCTACCTTTGGTCAAAGATGCACAATGGTTTTGGTTGGAAATATCCCTTGGGTTCCACAAGTATCACAGACCAGTCAACAATATGATTATCATCATGTAAATATTTCTTAAACAAGGAAACATGGAAACATTATGTGCATTCACTATGGGTGGTAAGGAAAATAATTAGGCGACTGACCGCACTATTTCAAGGATCTAAAAAGGTCCATCAAATCTAGGTGTCAAATTGGCACAAGACCCCACTTTTAGTGAGCTCTTCCTTGGTCTAATGTGTAGGTACACATGCTCTCCCACTTGGAATTCCTTGTGCATCCTCTATTGGTATGAATAAATCTTTTTCCTATCCTGGGATGAATTTCATTTCTACTCGATCTTAACCACTTGCTGCTCTATTTCCTTCAACCTATTAGGTCCAAGTAGTACTATATTTACTGGGTCATCCCAGATGATCAATGTTGCACTTCTGGCCATATAGTGCCTCGAAAGGAATCATCCCCAGTGACTCGTGATATGAAAACTCCACTAATTATAGCAATTATTCCCACTTCTTGGGGTGATGCATGAGATACATTCTCAACATGTCCTCAAAAATTTTGTTCACTCTTTATGATCAACCATTTTTGTCAAGATAATAGGTGATACTAAAAGTTGTTTGGGTTCTGAAACCAACAATCATTGACTTTACAAAATTAGAAGTGGACATAACATCTTGATCTGATATAATCTTCTTAGGTACACCATGCAACCTGAATATTTTCTTCATGAATAACTGAGTTATATCAATAGCTTTGTTAGTGGACTTGACAACTATGAAGTGAGCTACCTTACTCAACTTGTACACCACCACCATAATGGCATCATGTTGTTTGAATATTTTTGGTAATACCATAATTAATTCCATAGATATGACTTCCCATTTCAACCTAGGAACTGTGATACATTGTAACAATTGTGTTGGATGCCTAAATTCTAATTTTTCTTACTAGCGTTGTAAATAATTAGTGATATATTCAACAACACCATTCTTTAATCCTAGTCAAGGATCCATTTTTCTTATGGTTGTTATCATCTTTTGATAACCAGGATGGTTTGAGTAAGGTCTTTTGTGAAAATCATCCATGAGGAGCCTCCTCAGATTAGCTACATCAAACACATATTTTCTATTTTTAAAAAACATCATACCATCAATGGCGAGCTGGTAACACTTGCTCACAAATAATTCTAGTACCTTCTACAATTTTTTTTTTACATGTTGGTATTGTTCATCATGAGTAAATTCCTTTTTAATCCTTTCCTTCATGTCAACTACACAAGTACTCAAGGATTCCAAATAAGTCTCTTGTAAACTTCTATTGAGTTCTTGTGCCACCTAATTTTCCTTTCCTTTATTGCCTTATCTCAAAATCAAAATTTCTAATCAAAGATAACCATATTGCTTGCCTAAAATTTAACTTAGGATGATCAAAACAATGTATCAATGCCCCATGATATGTCATCAATACAAACCTTCTCCCAATAAATAAAGCCTCCACATTTTTAAATCATGCCACTATTGCTACAAGCTCTAAATATTGAGTGACATAATTCTTCTCTTGTTCATTTAGCTTTCTTGATTCATAAAAAATCACATATTGTTCTTGCATCAGGACTCCACCAAGTCCTTCCTTGCAACCATCTATGTAGACCACAACGTCCTTATGCAGGTCTTCTATTCTTAATGTAGGCACACATGTGATTAATTTCTTAATTTTCTCAAAACTAGTTGCACATTCTCAGTGTCCACTGAAATTTGAATCTTTCTTTTGAAAAGTAGTGACTGTATTCTCGATCCTTGAGAAGTATCAAATCAACCTTTGGTAATATCCAACTTATCCCATAAAGGATCTAACCTCTATGACATTCTAGGGAGAGGGCCACTCCATTATAGCCTTGATCCTTTTCGGATCTACAACCATTCATTTTTAAATGAAATGGCCTAAGCAATGAACTTGGATTTGGAAAAGCTCACACTTGCTAGTTTTTTATATAGCTTATGGTCCCTCAATAAATGTAATAATTCTCTTAAGTGGCATTCATGCTCTTATTTTGTTTTTGAATATACTAGGATATCATATACAAATACTAATACAAATTTATCCAAATAAGGCCTAACAACATTGGTCATATAGCACATGAATGTGGTCAAGGAATTTGAAAGCCTAAATGGCACAACTACAAAGTCATAGTGGTCATATTTAGTCCCAAAGGAGGATTTTTTGGATGTCTTCATCTTTAATCTTGACATGATGGTATCCAAGCCTCAAATATATTTTGGAAAATAGCATAACCCCTCTTAGTTGGTCAAATAAGTCATCAATTTTGGGCAATGGGTACTTGTTCTTCACCGTTGCCTTATTTAGCTATCAATAGCCTATACATAACCATAATGTTCCATCCTTATTTCTCACAAACAACATTGTGCCTCTCCAAGGTGGTACACTGGGTCAATTGTATCCCTCATCCAACATCTCTTTTAGCTGCAACATCAATTCTACAAGTTCGGACATACTCATGTAATATGGAGTCTTTGCTACTAGTATTTTTCCTAGAATTAATTCAATGGTAAAATCAATGTCTCTTTTGGGTGATAGTACCAAAAATTATTTTGGGAGCATTTCACTAAATTGGTTTAAAATTAAGTGACTTTCAAATTGATCCACACTACCTTCCAATTCCTCAGTCACGTGCATTTCCTATAGAGCACAACCCTTTTTGTTGCGTCACTTCACTTGAAGTGCAATTATTTTCCTGAGAATAATTAGTATCTTTATCAGATCCCTACAATATTATCTTCTCACTGAGCATCATTGAGGCATTCCAATGCCTTGCTGTAAAAATTAATATTGATTTTGTGGGCTACCAACTAGTCCTTTCCAATTAAAACATCATATGATCCCAATGGTTATAAATTGACAATAGCTATGGTGGTCATAACACTAATCTCCAGAGGGCATGACTTCACTATTTTTATCGCCCGCCTTTTTGTTCCTATGGATAGTTGAGACAACCATGATTCTTCATGAGTTTTCTTTGGAAATTCACATTTTTCAGCAATCTTCGGCATGGTATAGCTGAAATTAAACCCTAAATAAATTAAAATTGAAATAGGCTAATTGATAACCATACCTTCCATTTGGATTATTGTAGCTTGTTGGTTTACAAGCATATTGTCTAATGTAGCATAAATTCAGGGTACATATTCTAAGCCACTTCATTCATTGTTATTGCTTCTTGTACACTATACAAATTTGTGCTAGTCCATTGTTCCTAAGGACAATTCCTCCACAGATGGATTTCTTGACAAGTCCAACATTGAACAGGCCCCCTCTTGGACCCTTTGGCCTCTTCTTTCGTTGATTTTGGGGGTTCATTTTTCCTAGTCATTGTGGGATTTTGTTGATACTCATTCTTGGTAGAAGTAGTGAACTTCCCATTTATTCCTCCTTTCTTATAGCTTGAGGACATAGCCCTTTTCCTTTGAAGTTTAGCTTATCTTTATTATTCCAATATGTTTGGACTTCAATTTTGTGTTAGGACTTTTCATAGCAATATTTGGCATTTTAGATGGTGTCCTCTAGTGTTCTTGGTTCATTAAATTCGATCCTATCCCAATAGGCTTGTAGTAACCCACTGAGGTACCTTGAATCTTCACATTATCGTCTCTAATATATGGCACATACCTCAATAATTCCATAAATTTGTTGGTGTATACATCAACAATGAGCTATTATAATACCTTACTATCATAATACCTCTTAGACAGGGACTTCTCCCAAAAGTATTTTTGAAACTTTCTCCATTATAACTCTTTCTCCTTGATGTCTTTAACATTTCTCAAATCCTCTTAGCATATATCAACCTTTCTTTTCAAACTAAAAGTAACTACTATGGCCTTTATTTTCTCAAAGTATTCCTGCACTATGAAGTACTTCTTCATCCACAAAAAACAAGCCTCTACCTCTTCATCCTTATTTACCTTGCCATCAGAGGCAGGGGGCTTTGCTTTCATGAACTCCTCTAGCATTGAAATATTCTCGCTATTGCTACCATGATGGTGTTTCTTAAATGCAATATTTGATGATCAATTAGGGCCGCTTAACTATCATTCCTTAGTTATAAGTAGAACTATTCCTTCGTATGCATGCCTATGTCTTTTTGTTGACTTGATTCCTCATGCCCTATTGGTATCCAACCTTTGCATTTACGAGCTAAGTTTGTACTTGTGTCAGTCTAGGTAGTTGGCACCAAGATCCTCTTGTTTATTCCTTCACAAGTCTAATAGGCTATGCAATATCACAACATTCACCTCTGCTTGCATTTCTTTTACTCTAATAATATTTTCATTATCTACTTTGCAACTTCTCAATTTAGCTCTCAGACTTCTAAGGGTGTGCATTCAATCAAGAGAGTCTTATGCATTCCTTTTTCTAACATAATCTTCTTCTTGATCATGCTGGGATTTATTTGTTCCATATTTATCCATCCCACTACTCATCCGTTTTCTATATTGATGTTCCTTGGTGTCTACTTATGTGCTATTACACATGCCTAGCTATTATCTAACCAAAAATGCAAATAAACAAAATTACCCATCACCTTGGCTTTATGCACTAAGAATGTTGAATTGAAACCATCCAAAACATCATATATCAATTAGTATGAGTATTTAAAACATAATATAACCAATAAGAAATTTTTTCAAATCAAACTTTCTTTTAGCTTAAATTTAAGATTAAAACACATCTATAAATAGAAAAGGAACTAGCAGATCAAATATCCATCTTGGGTGTGTGCATGTGAGCTTCTTGATGTCTAATGTTGAACCTTCTCTTCAATACAAATTTGTAACATACCCTCCCAACCCCTCAATTTTATTGGGTTAGTCAAGATTAACCCAATTTCCAAGGCCTATTATGAAGAGGGGTCACCAAATATATATATATATATATATTTAAATATTCTCAAAACTCAAAATAGAATCTACCATCACTTTCAAGTCATTGAGAGCTTTCCAACGATATAATTTTTATCTTAGTCCAAATCCCATATTGGAAGATATGCCTATTCATAGATCAACCAATTAAATTATGCCACATGGAACCCATGTGGCCAATGGTTAATCATCTTGCATCTTGAAGCCTTGATACAAAAATTTATATTAGATCAATGACTTATATTCATTGCAAGGAACCCTAACTTTCCGACAGTTAATGAAGGGGGTTATGCAATTTTTCACTTGTGTGACTAAACCCCACATGCTTTCCCATACTTAGGTTTGTGCCATGTGGCATCCAAGGTAGATGGATGACCTATGTTAATTGTGAGGTCCCTCCTACCTTCCCACAGTTAATAAGGGGGGAGGTTCAATAATTCTATTAGATGTTTCATGTTATCTGATGCATACATCTCTATTGTGCTCTCCATTACCTCCAATGTAACATGACTTGGGGCTTAGTGGTCACATCATCTAGCACCATGCCACTTATCTCTTTTTCTTATTGTTGATGTCATGCTGACATCAAAGATATGTTGCTCTGCCTTATGGCATCCTCTGATGGTGAAACATGTCATCTAAAAATGGACTCTTTGGTCATCTGAGAGGGTTGATTCTACCTAGTAGGTGTCATGCCATGGAGGAACCACATCAATAATATTCTACACCACCATTCCCATGGTGTTCACATATCCTTGCTTAGCCTACGTGGCATTGGCCACCTCAACATGGGTTGTGGGTCCCACCAAGTTGGGTTCTTCGTGAAATGCAATGTAAACATGTTATATCTAGTTTTGAGGAAAATTTGGGTTGTAAGAGAAATCGTGTTATAATCGACTCTCGGACCCCGAGATTCTCAAATTTTCACCTCATCATAGATATATTCGAGTTTGGCCCACATATGGGGTTTCCTAACTTTATGATTTTCCCACGCTTATGGAGTTCCAAGATTTTCTTGCCCACATTTGCCTCTCGTAGGGTGACCCAACATTGTGCCAACCCTTCCCCAAAGGGTTGTTCGAAATCTAACTGGTGAGTGTATCTAGCTCCTTGTATTCACGCTCCAAAATAGACCCCACCCCATATATCACTTGAGTTGGTCTTCATCGTGACAAATCCATATTTATTTGAATCCAACGCTTTTGTAAAGGTGCATAAGGGAAATCAAATTGAATTTCTAAACTTTGAGATACAGGCACTAAACCTACATTGTATCAAACTCGGATGCAAATATGCACCAATAACATATTTGAACCCGGATGCACCCTTATTCTTAACAGTTCTTCACACTTAGAACTTTTATGAGTTTCAGGGAGCTATCTTAGTCTTACGTTGATGCCCAATATTACTCAAAAAATTGATTCCTGTAGGAATGATATATTCATTCCATCCCCAACATTTCAGACATTGATTCAAGCTAGAAAATACAAAATTAAATTGATTAACATGCCTACTAATTGGCATCAAACCAATTAAACCATAGTTAACAATGCATATCTATCGTCTACATAAATGTCTACATAAATGCAGTGCATAACATTATCAAGCAAGAAAAATGAACCTCTCAATTTATAATCCTGCTAACCATCAGAGCTTCGATATTATATTTGTTTGCATGTCCTCTTGAAACAAGTCACAATTGGATATATAATAAAAAACATTCATATCATCCACATAAAGCTAGTATTCTGATTTAGCCAAAAGAACATCCAAGACATATTTCTTGTTAGGGACATGCAACAATTTTCAAGGACCATCCAGGAAAATTACGGAGCCATACATCAACTAATAACACACCAATCATGTAATCATTCATATTCAAATATACATAAATCATGGAACTTATCTGAATGGCTAAAGATGGTTGGAAATGGAAGGTGGATCTTGAACTCTCCACCCAACCATAGGTCAGTTACACCATAATATTTCTTACAGTTGTCAGACCCTATGCTAGATCCACGATCCAAAGAATTTTTTTCTCAGGGATTCTAACTAGGTTTAGCTGGGGAATTGCTCAGTTTTCTAAGATTGTGGGTTGTATTTATAAGTGGTTTATCGACTGTGTTTTCAATGAATGCATTACAAGAATCTATACCACATTATTTGGGTGGTTTATAAGCTTATTTGGAAAGCATTAAATGGTTTATCAACTTTCTCAATAAGCATTCAACAGTTTATTATCCCTTTTCAACAAGAACCCCAGTTGATTGCCACCTTGCCTAGTGGTTTATCAACCTTATAACAAGCACTTGATTGGTTTATCAGCTTACTTGGAAAGCACTAAGATATTTATCAGCTTCCTCAAGAAGCACTTATTGGTTTATCAACCCTTTTCAACAAATACTCATTACCTAGTTCCTCCTCTGAGCCTCCCATCGATCATTAAAGCTTGGACACACACAATCCAACAACTCAATTGCATCATTCTAAGGAATTACATCTGATTAGTCGCAACAGGATTTATCCAACACACAACACCCTTGATCTTGCATTCCAGGCTTGTTCCTCTCTCCAACGTTCTCTTTCTTTGTCTGTTTAGTGTTTTTCTATTCAAGTCGCCCCATTTTTCTTGTCATTGTTTCTATTTCCTCTAGGCTCTTCGTGGTGCCCCCCCGGAATTGTTTTCTTCCCCTCCCCTTCATGTCATGGAAGTAGGGAAGAACATGGGCATCTCCTCTACCCCATCATGTCTTTTCCAATTGTTTGGTGGTGGGTGTTCAACTATCCCAACCAACACCACACACAACTCTTCCTTAGATTGTGGATCCATTTTTCCACTCTTCAGGCTAACCAAATCTAAGTTTTATTTATAATTATAGTAATAATTTATCATTAAAATATGGGAGCTAACACAAGGGGTGTTACATTCATTGTGGGTTATGAATAAAATATTTCAATATAAACAATAAGTAAAATACTTCAATATCAACTAGATATATTAAATGACTCATAAATGTTGATAGACATCAATACATGATAAACATAAAACACTAAACCCATGAAATATATCACATTGTGAAAACTTACAAAAAAAACTAGATATAAAGTTTTTTAAATTATTATTGTTATTAATTATAAAAAAATATTAACACATGAGCTAGATATATATAACATTTAAAGAAACATATATCCATAGTTTCATCCACTTTACCTTGGAAATTCTTACCTTGTAAGTAGTTTTCATTACAATACCATGGGCCAATACCATGGCTTACAAATACCACATGCTGAATATGATAAGTGTTGATATGAAATTTTCTTTAATTAATTAATTTGAGATAAAATAAATAGAAAATCATAACTAACTTGAATTAAATCTTAACAATTAATTTGTAAATACTGCTATTCTTGCATATTGTATGGAAGTTAATTCTCTACCATACACTTAATAGTCATTATGGCCAAGGCTCTGATGACTTCTCCAATAGGCTCTGTTAAATATGATCCAGGATTTGAGGAAATTTAGAAATAATTTCAACTCATTCGTTTCAAATTTAGCATCATAATGTTCATCTCAGCTGGATTGAAAAACACATTATGTGTCTTCCTCAGTTTGAATTGCTAGTTCAAGTGCAAAGGACCCAGCTCCTGTGAAGTCCTTTGATGACTATTAATTTTCTTGTTTATGGTTGTACCTATTTTGTTTAATTTTAATTTATTCCTTTGGTGACTATTAATTTTCTTGTTTATCGTTTTACCTGTTTTGTTTAATTTTAATATTCTATGATGTATACATTGACTAGGTTTCTATGTCATAGATATTTAGGATGTAGATGGTTTCCAGGCATTGAGTCCTACAAAGCTGGTTAGAAAGACTTAAAACATTTCGGTTTTGGATGGCATATAATGTTGTTCAGTGGCCAACAGACTTGGTTTCCCACTGAGCAGGTTGAAGCCACTAAACTTCTTGACTCTAGTTGTAAATTTATTTTGATGAAAATAAATAAATAAAAAAATTCTCCCAAACTTACAATTTTTTATTTGTTTATAAAAATAAAATTATAATAATGAATTAGTTATCAACCATTATCAATTTTCTTTTGTTTAAAAAATTTTCTATCACTTTTCCTATTTATCAGATTATTTATTTTTTTATTCTTTAAATATTCAAATATATTTATTTTAACATCATTCCTACTAATTTGAACTCCGTGAAAATGATTAGACCTTGTTAGGAAAACCGATGGCAATCTCCTTAGGTTGGCACGTGGGTTTTGTCAATGCATTATCCCATGTTTTGCAAATCATATTTCTTTGTTGGTAGTTATGGGTACATTATCGTTAATATATCCACTTGGCACCCCATTGTTTTTAAAGTCAATTGTGGAGATGCATGCCATTTTTTTTCATCCCACAAGCACCTTCTACCAATGTTGGGTATCCAAAAAAAGGTGCTAAAGGGGTATTGAAATTTTATAATTGGAGGAACTATGTACTTGTTACAAAATAGATATGTCAATAAGTGTATTTATTTGAGAATAGAGATTCTAAAATTATAATTTAATTATTAATAATTATATTTATTTTGGAATAAGAATTACATAATTTTAGTTTTTATCAAAAAATATTGGTAAATGATAGGAATTAAATTTTACACCGGTAATTTTTATAGTATCATAATCAAAAGTGAATTGATGTTGAATGTATTATACTTTTTTTCTTTTAAATTATATAAATTTTTAATAAAACTAGTCATAAGCATGGATAACATTTTAGCATGTGGGTTAGTAACTAAGTTAAAGTGGGAATATATCCATGGTTAAAAATTTGTTAGTGTTTATTAAATGTTTGATAAATTTTTCCTATAATAATATAATAATAATAAGTTAAACTTAAATAAATTTTATTATTTTATTATTATTTTTTATTTTGGCAATGTGAGATGTATCATGGGCTAAGTTTTTTTAGTGGCTATCCCATATATTTAATTTAGATGGATGTGTCATTTCTTTGTTGGTAATTATGGGTACATTATCGTCAATATATCCGCTTGGCACTCTATTGTTTTTTAAGTCAATTGTGGAGATGCATGCCATTTTTATGGATCCCACAAGCACCTTCTAACAATGTTGGGTATTCCAAAAAAAAAGGTGCCAAAGGGGTATTCAAATTCTATAATGGGAGGGACTATGCACTTGTTCCAAAATAGATATGTAAATAGGTGTATTTATTCGGGCATAGAGATTCTAAAATTATAATTTAATTATTAATAATCATGTTTATTTTGGAATAAGAATTACATAATTTTAGTTTAATTATCAAAAACTATTTGGTGAATGGTAGGAATTTAACCTTTACAAGGTATTATTTTTTTAGTAGTAATCAAGATCAAAAGGTTGACATTGATTTGAAATGTAGTTATACCTTTTCTTCTCTTTTAATTATATAAATTAATTAAAAATGTCATAGCATGAGATATAGCATTTTGAGCATGTGGTATTAGTAAGTAAAGTGGGAGTAAATATCCAATGGTTAAGAATTTTTGTTTTGTGGTTTTATTAAATATTTATATGTTTAACATATATATTACTTTTTCTTATAATTAATATAATAATAGTAGTTAAGTTATAATTTAAATAAAATTTACTATTTTTTTTTTAGGCAATGTGAGATGTATCATGGGTTAAGTTTTTTAGTGGCCATCCCAGGTATTTAATTTAGATGGATGTGTGAGTTATGAGAAAGAGATGGTAGGGATTTAAGCTCCATGGCATATTCTAAAACATTCTTGGTAGGGATTTAAACTCCATGGCATATTCTAAAACATTCTTAGTAGTAGTCACAAATCAAAGGTTGAGACTTATTTTAAAACTACTTATGTTCTTTATTTAAATTCATCAATTAAGAAAATTTAATGGTCTTTTGGACATGTGGTATTAGTAAGTCATGATATTTTAACAATGTCTATTTCTGGCAAGGCTCTTTATGGTTCCTGTCTTTTTTCAAATGTAATATGTTTAACTTGTGTTTATTGTTTTTATAATTAGTTAATTTTTATGTTTTTTTTTAACTCTTAGGAATTTAAAGTGTATTTTTTATTAAATGAGAATGAAAATTTTGTATTTATATGCAAGTATGTGTAGGATCATAGAAAAACTCTCATGTAGTACATATTCATATCTTCAAAAATCATTCGTGAGGTCCCTTATCCAACAAAACTACAAGTTTTTTTGAGAGGGACTCCAAACTAGACAACAAAAAAAGGCCTTTGTATGCATATACCTTAGAAAATTGACCTAATAAAAAACAAACTTTACATGTCATACTATAACTCATTGATAATGTGGTTCTTCATAGTTGTGTAATGTCAATCCATTTAGATAGGAATAAGATGAAGTTTACTTGGACCATTGACTTTTAAATCTCCCAATCTTAATTTGCACCCTTTATGAACAAGAACAAGGAAATATGCTTTAAAAGAGAACATTTATATTTCTTTCCTATTTCATTTCATAGGGCTCTTTATGTTTTTTTTCTTTGAAAATAGTTCTTCACCAAATGTTGATTATGAAGGAGGGAGTCTCCAAAAACACTATGAGATGTTACATGTTCTTCTTTGGTTCGCTGAATCTGGGGGTAGAGGGCATAAGCTTCATCATATCTATTTTGGAATAGAGATTCCATAATTTTAATTTAATTATTAATAATTATTAGGTTGATGGTAGTGATTTCTCTTTTAATTATATAAATTAATTAAAAAAGTCATAACATAGATATAGCATTTTCAGCATGTGCTATTAGTAAGTAAGTGGGGGTAAATATCCATGGTTAAGGAATTTTGTTATGTGTGTGTTATTAAATGTTTATATGTTAACACATATATTAATTTTTTATAATCAATATAATAATAGTAATTAAGTTACATTTTAATTAATTTTTACTATTTTTTCATTATTTTTTGGCTAATGTTTTTAATGGCTATCCCAGGTATTTAATTTAGATGGATGTGTTAGTTATGAGATAGAGATGGTAGGTATTTAAACTCCATGGAATATTCTAAAACATTCTTAGTAGTAGTCACAAATCAAAGGTTGAGACTTATTTTAAAAGTAGTTATGTCCTTTATTTAAATTCATCAATTAAGAAAATTTAATGGTATTTTGGACATGTGGTATTAGTAAGTCATGATATAGTAACAATGTCTATTTATGGCAAGGCTCTTCATGTTACCTGTTTTTTTTAAATGTATATATGTTTAACTCATGTTTGTTATTTTTATAGTAAAAATAAATAATAATAATTTTAAATTAAATTTTTAATTTACTTAATTTTTATGTTTTTTTTTAAACTCTTAGGAATTTAAAGTGTATTTTTTTAATAAACGAGAATGAAACTTTTATATTTATATACAAGTATGTGTAGGATCATAGAAAGTCCCTCATCTAGTACATATTTATATCTTCAAAAATCATTTTTGTATTTATATACAAGTATGTGTAGGATCATAGAAAATCCGTCATGCAGTACATATTTATATCTTCAAAAATCATTCCTGAGGTCCTTTATCCAACAAAACTACAAGTTTTTTGAGAGGGACTCCAAACTAGACAACAACAAAAAATGCTTTTGTATGTATATACCCTAGAAAATTGACCCAATAGTTGTGTAATGCCAATCCATTTAGCTTTGAGGAATAAGGTGAAGTTTACTTTGACCATTGATTTTTAAATCTCCCAATCTTAATTTACACCCTTCATGAACAAGAACAAGGAAACATTTCTATTTCTTTCCTATTTCATTTCATAAGACTCTTTATGTTTTTTTCCTTGAAAGTAGTTCTTCACCAAATGTTGATTATGAAGGAGGGAGTCTCCTAGAACACTGAGAGATGTTACCTGTTCTTCTTTCGTTAGCTGGTAGAAGGCATAAGCTTGGTATCTATTTTGAAATAGGGATTTCATGATTACAATTTTATTATTAATAATTATTAGGTTAGATTAAGAATTTTGTGATCCATAAGGTAGATATAAGTCTTTCGGATATTTTGGAATAGGGATTCCATAATTATAATGTAATTATTAATAATTGTTAGGTTAGATCTAAGACTTTTGTGATCCATGAGGTAGATATAAGTCTTTCGGATTAATCACATCATTAGGATTTGGTAGACGTTTTGAACCAACTAATGTGGTTCATCTTCAGGACAAGGTGAGAAATCAATCCATCTAAAGGAATAAATAACATGGATGCATCATTGCCCAGAGTTAGCCATTGAAAACTAGTCCTTGGAAAAATATTATTTAAGAAAAAGGGAAAGGGATTATATGTTTAATAATTCAAGATTTAGTTAAAAACTAGTTGTTATGTGATAATTAGTTATTTAATTTTGATATTATAAAATAATAATTTAATGATATCAATTTATATGGTAAATAATATAAAAATAGTTAAATTTATAAAATATTATTTGACTTGGAATATATCATTGAAAACTAGCTCTTAGAATATTTCAAAAATAAAATAATATATTTAAAATAATTTATAATATTATTAAAAAAATTATTTACTAAACTTAAAATGAATAAATTATTATATTTTTTTTAATAAGAATACGTTGTACATTTAGTATGAATATTTCTGATTAGATGATATCTTGTTCTTAAATTATTATGTTGATGGTAGTGATTTCACCTCCACAAACTATTTAAAATATTCATAGTAGTATAAAGAAATCAAAAGTTTAGATTTATCTCGAAAGTAGTTATGTCATTTTTTCCCTTTTAAATAAATTGATTAACCCAAAAAAATTGTCATATGAACAAGTGTCATATGAAGTTAGTTATGTTTTTTGGGCATGTGGTATTGATAAATCATGGCATTATAATAAAGTCTATTTACATATTATGAATCTCCATGGTAATGTAGAAATAAACTCCATGGTTAGGAATATAATTCCATATTTTTTTAAATATATAAATATTTGACACATATATTAATTTTTTTTGTAGTTAACAATAAAATAATAATAATTTAAAATAAAATTATAATGTAACTCTGTTTAAGA
>APFE030585947.1:27574-56867 GCA_000404065.3 Pinus taeda | reverse complement strand
TAATATGGAAAATATTTGTAATATTTTGAATCATTTATGCATTTCTTATCCGGTATCCAGGATATCCTAACCCATTATGTTATTCAATCATATTTGTCATGATTAAAAGCCTCCATAACACATTTCAGATTTTATTTGCAATCACATTTAATATAATCATGATTGCGTATAACATACTTATGTGAATTAATTATGACACTTGGCATTGGAATCCCCGACCCAAGAGTTGGAAGAATTTCCTTCCAGAGAGCTCGTGTTGATCTCCAGTTGTCCACTACTACATGGGAAAGTGTGCATCATCGACGGTCTCCCTTGGCTTTGTTTATCGGAT
Organism: Pinus taeda; assembly: GCA_000404065.3. Classification (NCBI taxonomy): domain Eukaryota; kingdom Viridiplantae; phylum Streptophyta; class Pinopsida; order Pinales; family Pinaceae; genus Pinus; species Pinus taeda. The sequence continues at coordinate 56,536 of APFE030585947.1, read as the reverse complement.
GGTCTCTGGCTCCACCCTTTACTCTGTTGCATAGAGTGCTCCTTGGCAATTGTAACTTGTCTCCACCTGGTAGCAAGTCCCTGTTACGACTTTGGTTCTTGGCTCTTTGTTTCCATCTAACTGTGCTCATGTTTCAGCCTTTTGATGGTTCACCTTTCAGTTCCATGCTCTGGTTTCCACTGGATACTAGCTAGTTGCTTGATGCTTCAGGTGGTTGGGTTCATTGTCTTAGAGGGTTCTATGCAAGGAGCCATCCATTAGGTAACAATGCGGTGTATCCTACTTACCATTTTATTTTCGAGAGTCTCACTTAGTATATATGTTAATCGATTTCAGACTTGAGTATTTTCTAACGATATTTTTATTGTTTCTTTGGTTTGGTTTCCGAAGATGGCGAGCAGGGCACGGAGGGCTTTCGTGGTCAAGGGATTTTTCCACAAAACTGGTTATCTCCATTACCCCTTCAAGGTCGCCTCCTTCTACCGGGTAAGACGAATCACTTGCTCAGTTTTCAGTGCTCCACTCCTGGGTTTCTTGGACTATCTTCGATTGTCACAGACTACTTAGAATTCAGTTTGTAATATTGTTTAATTGGGACATTGCACGATGTACCTTAAATTTTATGGTAATAGGATATAGTTTTCTTCCGGTTTGATGCCGCCATTGATACTATTGAATGGGTACTTTGCAACCTCGGCCTACTGTTTTATTCTACGACCATTTTCAAATTTATACGAGTATATTCATAGGGCAACTGTTTACAAGGGTCTGAGATTTTAATGATTTGGGTTTCTGTATACTCAGTAATACATCATATGTCATTTACGACCCTTGGACTTTATCTTCGTTTCAGAGTATTGTTTGGTTAATGTATTGGGAACTTGATCTATTTGGTTAATTGATGATAAGCAGTGTTCACTTCTACTATTTGGACGGTTAAACTTCTCTATACATTTATGTTTTCCTTCTATTAGATTTGGGGTTTACCTAGAATCAGCTTTTCGTTTTCTTGTAAGACCGCTCTCATAATTTCCTAGACTATGTTTAAGTTTATTGGAGTATTCATGGTTCAATAACTGTTTCCTCTTAAACTTTGTCTCATGACTCGACTTACTTTATAATGTACGATTTGCAGAAAGTTTATTTTTTATTTACCCAATTTGCTATTGGTAGGTTCTATTTAGAGTTCGACAATGCTAAAATATATAGGCCCGTAGGTAGTTAATCTCTATTTATACTTTCAGTCTATACGCAGTAAGGTTTAGTCCCCTACAGTTTTTTTTTTTTTTTTTGTTAGGAAAGCAAAATATAAAATGAGATTTGCTTGTCATCAACAAATCTCGATCACTCGGCCAGGCAGGGTTTGAAATTCAGCCAATCTTCAGCCAACCTTGAGCCTTTAGCCAGCCTTCGGCCAGCCTTGATGGGGCCCCATCACCCCACCTTCCAACCAACAACCAAAAATCCCCTCAGCTCTCCAACTTTGGTTTAATTTTTCTAGATGAGAGATGTAGACTTCAACACATGACTCAAATCTTTTCCTTCCAACACCCTAACCCCACCAACATCCATTAACCCTGCCAACATTTGTACACCCCTCCAACATCCTTTGGATTTGTATTAACCCCACCAACATCTGTACACCCCTCCAACATCCTTCGGATTTTTCTTATACCAATATTTTCTTGAAAGTTTGCATTCTTTTTTTCACATAAGCTTCATTCCTACAGTGGATATATTTCTTGGTATTTCAAACTTGTTTATCTTTTTTTTTTTTTTTTTTTTTTTTTTTTTTTTTTATAATTCAGAATGAATCCTTAGCTACCCTTTCGGATTTTTCCCTTTTACATCCATTTGTTAGGAAGGTTCACCTATTTCCTCAGAAATCTTAGTAGGTTAAAATTAAAATATTTAGATATTGTCTTATCTACTTACAATAATACTCTCGTTTCCTTCTTTCAATAGTCATTCATGCTCTGCTTATCAGATAGATTCTTTAATTTAAATACTAAAATATCAGACAGATTCTTTAATTTAAATACCACAATAAAAGTGATAAAATTACTATGTCATTTCAACCCAACATGTGCTACAGAATTATATTGTCCTATTTCAAAACAGTACATGGCATACTTCAAAATTTAATACTTATCTCTATCCTGAAGATTTTCTTTTATTGTAATCCACCAGTGCCAACTATTTGTTGATGATTTTTCCTCCCAACCATGATACTTGTTTTCAATCCTAGTCTTCCCCCGAGCTCTTTCTCACAAGTTAGATGCTTTCTTGTAAAACTTATCAGTCACAACATTTGCAGCTATCTAGTCACCACCAGACTTAGCCTTTCAACCACCTGACATCTCAGCACGAAAGCCATTATCCTTCATTCCCCTTTCTCCTTTTTTATCTTAGGTACCAAAAGATTACCCTCTTGATCCTTCCTTGGAGAATTCAAATTCAGGGAAGTAGTTAGGGTTAGGCAACTACCTTCCCCAACTTCTTGGCATGAGAGAGCTACAAGATTGGTTAACACTTCATTCTTTATTTCATTCATAACTTATAAAGTCTTAATTGCATAAATTCAAATAATAATAAAAATCTAGTTTTTGTTTTACTGCAGTATATAAATAATTACAATTATCTAGGGACACCACATCCTGCAACTTCAATCTCCTACAATTATATGTGAATTCCTGTAATCATGAATATTTGCAATCATACGTGAATTATTGTAATTGTGAATTCCTGCAATCACACCTGAATTCTTGTAATTGTGAATTCTTGCAATAACAACCTATTCGTGTAGTTGTGAATTCTTGCAATTACACCTGAATTCATGTAGTTGTGAATTCTTGCAATCACACCTGAATCCTTGTATTCAAAAATTCCTGCTTGAGATCGAACTTTAGAGTGAGTGCATGTTAAATGTGGTCGAATGGATTCCTTATATAGCCTTCTCAAGGGGTCAAATTCTCTCCTTTAGGCTGACTTGTAAATGTTAGGTATGACTTGCATTTTTGGAGTTTCTAGGACTTTCTAGACTCAAAAATATTTCTTTTTAAAATTACAATTTTCCCAAAAGGATCTTATAAACATGATGTTAACTCTTTTTACTCATGACAATAAATCATAAGATCTAACAAACCCTAGAATCATGAAGAACACACTTTTACATAGAATACCATTAATAAAGAGCATGAAACCCATGCTTTAATGATAATAACTCTTCTTTTTCTTCTATTGTTTGTTACATAGGATACATATTTAAATGAGTACAATAACAATTATGAAGACTAAAACTAGTTGCATTTCTCAATGCCCCCTCTTCACTAGGGAGGTATTCATAATTGTACAACTAGTACAACATCATATCTCAAACTGAAGCATTCTCAAGAGAGTCAGATTGATAAGCCATACTGTAAGCATCATCATTATGATGAGAACTGTCCCTAGGGCCTAAATGGACATTCTGTTCTTTATTCAAGAGCATTTTTCTAGGAGAATTTATGTGTGGTACCACACTACCTCTCCAAGGTACACACCCCATATGGATGTCCACAAGGTATAGCCTTTTAGGACTATTCTTATCTTGGATCTCGATACCTGATTCCTCAAAGAATATCCTTGAAGAGTTCGATACCTTTCCTTTCTTGGATGTTATATCCTCAAGAAAACCACAAAGAATTATCCAATTCACTATCATTCTCTCTTCATGACCTTCACTTAGACTTATGCCTACTAGTCTTCGTCAAGTGCATGACTCATGAAGAAAAAATGCACATCTAATGTCTGAAAGCACTCCATGTCAATTAGAGAGGATATCCCTATTATCTTTGTAATCAAAGAATATATCCTTTCCCCTATTGAAGGAGATGTCCTTACCCCTTCTCAAATCTAGAGGAGATTTATGACTTCCTTTTTATTTGTGAAGTCAGTACCGCAAGCCTTATATCTTGTCTTTATGCGAGTACTGACTACTTGATATTTATAGCTACATGGCTACCACTTTATTATGCATCTCTTTCATCAAGATTGGTTTCTTTCAAGGTATCATGGAGCCACCTTCTCTCTTCAATCATGTGCAGGATCTAGGTCACCTTCTTGCTCATCACTTTCATTTTCGATATGAAGGCATTGCACTGAGCCTTCCCACACTTTAAGTTGATCATGAATTCCCAATGAAAGTGATCTCCTTGACCATTTAGTTAAATTTTCGCACTACTACCTATAGGTTTTAACGTTGTACAAAAATCACCTACAAAGAAATTCTTTAAAAGAGAAAAATAAACAATGACGAGAATATAAAACAAATATATACATATATTTTCATCAGGATCCAAAACTGGGACTACCAGATTGATTTTTCATTATATTCCTTTCAATGTTATAATACATATACATACATGTCGAAGCATTCATAAACCCCAATCCATAACCCTGGATTAGAACATAATCGTAGTTCTCTTAATCAGATCTACAAAATACCATGGGCAGAAAACCACCATGTGCAAAACCCATGCATAAAACCATGGGTAGGTCCACCCACCATTTGCAAGTTTGCCCTCAATCCTTGGGTCTGCCCAACTATTATTAGGTCCACATAATTTTTTTTTTCTCAAGGTGCTACCTTAAGCCCCGTGCAGGGGGGATACTGCCCCCACTATGACCCCCTTGCTGCGCCCGCTGCAACGTACGACACATGCAGCTAGTCGTGGAAAGAATATAATGCACACCCAACACTACCTTCCATTCCCAAGGTGACTCATCTTGAATTCATAGTTTTCAGTTACCATATATTGAGCTTTACTCAATACTCTTCATCCATACAATTGACCTTGCTTCAACTATCACCATGTATTCCTAAAACATTCCCTGAGGTAGCAAAATAAAATGTTAACCAGATAACCAAAAATTAAAATCAGACTTACCTCATCGTGATGACTTTCTCGTACAGTTAACATCCTCATCAACCATCTCCTTTTGAAACTTCCTTCGTACATTACAGTGCCCAAGGATCAAAGTTGATTTCCAAGTTACAACTTTTTCTTCCACATATTATACTAGATGTTAACCATTGTTTACATATTCTAGAGAAACTCCTAATATTTTATTCATTTTAAAGTAACTCAAATCCTATCCATTTCCAACATCATATATCCATATACTTAAGAATATTTTATGAGCAAATTTCTTTTAAGAAGAATCTATACCTATGAATCTTATCCAATTTTTATTTCTAGCATGCATTCCTATGCTTTTACATGATCATCTAACTATTTGTTCTAAAGTGTGCATACAGCCTAACCCATTGCATTCTTTCATCTATTTACTAGTATTGATTCCACATTACACGGAATGTCTACTTCCCTTGTCATGAATCTTTTCCTAAGGTCCTTTCAAAATGGTGGTCCTTCCCAGATCACGATGATCCTTTCAAGCAATATGACAACCTATAACATAATTATATACTAATTGGATGAACAATATGCAAAAAATTGTCTATATATCCATCTATCTAGATGATCTCTACAAACAAACATAATCATCTAAATTCGAAACATGCTACTACCATATTATTCTATCTTATGATGCTTATGCAAAACATATCATCTAAAAGAAAAATAAAGAACCTCAAAGTCACAGAACCTTATTTAGTAGTAAATATCTTTCACTTCTTCCTTATTTGTATTCTTCTCAGTTTCTCCCACTGCTTCATCCACATAAGATTCACTCCTTTCCTTTCTCTTGTTGTAGTTTTGAATTGGACAATCCTTCTTATGGTGTCCAAACTCATTGAACTTGAAGCGTTAAACCTTGGACATGTCTTTCTTCTTGGACTTACCAAACTTTCCCTTCTTCATCTTCTTGAATCAGGATAGAAAGGCTTGAGATTGTTCATATGATACAATATCATCCTTCACCTTGATCCTTGATTCTTCTAGTATGCATTGTTCCCACAACTCATCAAAGGGAATTGAATCCTTCTTGGAGTATATACTTGTTGCAAAGTTGTTGCATTCTGGTGGCAATGCATTTAGAAAACACATGGTCACTTCTTAATTAGTAATTGGTTTCCAAAGTCCTTGTAAATGGTCTCAGTTGAGAGAATCTCATTGGAAAGGATGTCATATCCTCATCCTTTTATTTCTTAATCCTATACATCTTATTTTGCAAAGACATCTTTTGACATGTTGTACTTACCGAGTACATGTTCACTAGCTTGTCATACATTTCCTTGGAAATATTCAAGTTTGCAACAAATGGAACAAGAGAATCGTTAATTGATTTGATTATGACAATTTATGCCCTTACTCCCCTTTTCTTGTATTTTTCTAGTTCTTGTGTCCATTCTTTTCTAGGTTTAGTAATTTTCCAAGTGATATATTCTATCACTTCTTGTTCTGTGAGTATCAAGTCAATTCTTTTCTTCCATGCTATATAGTTTGATGCCCCAATGAGTTTATTTCTCTCTTTTCAGAAAGAACTCATGTGACTTGAAGATTTAGCCATGATGTCACAATATGATACTTACTTGATTACCAAGATTCTTCTTGCTGAAGTATCCAACCTTCTTGATACCTTCAATAACTATGAGAAGACTTCCTTGAAAGATGTTCCCTAAGATTTCTTCCACCAACAACTTCCAATATTGATGCCTTCCAATTAGAATTTTCCTTGCAAGATCGACACCCTTCTTGGAAGATTGATGTAGTCATTGATCTTCTTTAATGTAGAAACCCTAGATCAGAAGGTCTTCTACTAATGAGTCTTTGACTAGATTTCTTCAAGAGATAATCTTCCTTACAGCCTCCTTCTTTAGGCTTTGAGAGTTTCCTGTTTCCCTTCCCCTGGACAAGAGAATTCTTCTGGTGTCCTTCTAGATACCTTCTCTTGTTCACCTTAGCGTTGATACCATGCTGGAAAATGTAAATGTGGTAGCTTATTAATCTTAGTTTTCTAAACCTTGATATTTTCTTGTGAACCTTAATTATCTTATTCATTCAATTTAGTTAGATATTTTCATCAAACAATGTTAATAACAAGAAGAAAAAGAAAGGACCTAGATATAGGCTCTCAGCCAGGGAAAAACCCACCAAGGCTAAAACCTAAAATCTCTTCTCTTCTTCGAACCTTCTTCAACTAAGATATAAAGACCCAAACCCTAGACCAATCCTTCTCTAAGTACCAAGTCAACCCCCCATGAATTCTTTCTCTAATTTTACACCAACCATCTTCAACCTACAACTTCAATCTACTAACTTTAATACTTCAACTTGTCCTGCAATTTTGATCTCCTACAATTATATGTGAATGCTAGTAATTGAAAATCCCTGAAATCATATGTGAATTTATGTAATTGTGAATTCCTGCAGTCATAACCAAATTATTTTACTCATAAATTATTTCAATCACATCCAAATTCCTTAGTCATGAATTCCTGAAACCACACCCGAATTGATGTAGTCATGAATTCCTATAATCACAACTAAATTCTTGTAGTTGTGAATTCTTGCAATCACACATGAATTCTTGTAGTCATTAATTCCTGCTTGAGATCGAAATTTAGAGTGAGTGAGTGATAAATGAGGTCGAATTGCTTCTTTATATAGCCTTCTCAAGGGGTTGAATTCCCTCTTTTAGGCTGCCTTGTAACTGTTAGGACCGACTTGCACTTTTGGAGTTTCCAAGACTTTCTAGACTAAAAAATAATTCTTTTTACAATTACATTTTTCTTGGAAGGGTATTTTAAACATGATGTTTACTCCTTTGACTCATGACAATAAATCCTAATACCTAACAAACCCTAGAAGCATGAAGAACATGGTTTTACCTAGAAGACCATCAATAAAAAGCATGAAACTCATGCTTTAATAATAACTTTTCTTTTTCTTCTATTGTTTGTTACATAGGGTACATATTGAATTGAGTACAACAAAAATTATGAAGACTCAAACTAGTTACATTTATCAACAAGAGATAGGGTTAATGTTGACGTAAAATTTTCCACAACCCGAGAGACATTTAAGGGTTGCAAGGGTATGCTAAAACGTGGTATGTAAGTGAAGGTTCAAAATTACACTTGAAGAAGCTTACATGAACACACATGGGATGGGTATTTGTTCTTCTAGTTCCTTGTATGTTTACATATGTGTGTTAATTTTAAATTTACAGCAATATAATGTTTGATTTGACAAAATTATTGATTGATTTTTTTTTTTAATGGAATACTAATTGGGATCTAATGTTTCAAATGGTTTCACATCAACTTTCTTATTGCAAATAAGAAAAGGTGATGGGTAATTGTGTTTATTTTCATTTTTGGTTGGCTAACAACTATGTGCATGTAACAATGCATAAGTAGACATCGAGAAATAGAAAGAGAGAAAAATAAATGAGTAGTAGGATGGAGCAGTATGGCACAAAGAAATCCTAGAATGATCAAGAAAAAGATTTAGTTGGAAAAAGGAAAGAAGAAGGATCTCTTGATTGGATGGACACCCTTAGAAGCTTGAGAGTTGAATTGAGAAGTTGCAATGTAGATAATGAAAATATTATTAGAACAAAATAAAATAAAGTATAGGTGAATTTTGTGATATTGCATAACCTATAATACTTGCGCAGGAGGAAACAATATGAGCTTGGTGCTAGCTACCTAGATAGGCACAAGTCCAAACCTAGCTTGTAAAAGGTTGGATACCAATAGGAAATGAGAACATACATCAAGGAAAAGACATAGGAATGCATATGAAGGCACATTTATACTTAACACTTAGGAATAATAGCCTAGCAACCCTAACCAATCATTAGATACTACACTTAAGAAGCGCCACAATCATAGGAGTAACAAGAAGATTTGAAATCTATAAGAGCTCATGAAAGAGCTCATGAAAGGAAAGACACCTACCTCTAATGGAGAGGTAAATATGGCTAAAGAGACATAGGCTTGGTCGTTGGGAATGAAGAAGTACTTCATGGTGCATGACTACTCTGAGAACATAAAGCCTAGAGTAAATATTTTTTAGTTTGAAAAGAAAGGTTGATATATGCTGGGAAGATTTGAGAAATGTTAAAGACATTAAGGAGAAAGAGCAGTGATGGAGAAAGTTTCAGAAATAATTTTGGGAGGAGTACCTGTCGAAGAGGTATTATGATAGCAATGTCAAATACACTAACAAATTTATGGAATTATTGAGGCATGTGCCATATATCAGAGATGAGAAGGTGAATATTCAAAGGTACCTTAGTGGGTAACTACAAGCCTATCAAAATATGATTGAATTTGAAGAACCAATAATAGTGGAGGACACCATCCAGAAGGATAAATATTGTTGTGAACAATCCTAAAAAAAAATTAAATTATGAACAGGTTGGAAGAATAAATATAAGGTAAACTTAAAAAGAAAAGGGATATGCCCTCAATATATAAGCAAGTAGGATGAAATGGGAAGTTCTCTACTTTTCCAAGGATGAGTATCAGTAAAATCCCACAATGAATAGCATAAATGGATCCCCAAAATAAAAAATAAAATAAAATGACAAGGGGTTCAGGAAGAGGCATGTACAATGTTAGCCTCGTCGAGAAAACCATCTGCAGAGGAAGTTTCCTTACGAACAGTGGACTAGCACAGAGTTGTCTAATGAACAAGAAGGAATAATATTGAATGATGTGGCTCAGAACGTGTCCCCTAATTTATACTACACTAGAAAATATGCAAGTAGACCAACAAGCGAGAATAATCCAAATGGGATCATAAACCAACTTGCTTTAATTTAAATTTATTTGGGTTATAATTTTAACTATATTAGCATGAAGATTGTTGAAAAATGTAAATTTCTAAAGAAAACTCATGAAGAATCATGGTTGATTCAAGTGGCCATAGGAAAAAAGGTACGTGAAAAACATAATGGATTGATGCCCTCTGGAGATTAGTGTTATGAACACCATAACTTCTCTCAATTTATTACCATTGTTATCATATCATGTTTTAATTGGAATGGACTAGTTGGAAGCCCACAAAACCAAGATTGGCTATTACAGGAGGCACTAGAACACCTTAGCGACGTTGTTGAGAAGATAATGTTGTAAGGGATAAAGAGACCAATTACGCTCAAGAAAATAACTGCACTCCAAGCGAAGTGATGCAATAGAAAGAGACATGCTTAGTACACAATAAATGTGGCTGAGGAATTGAAAGGTAGCATGGATAAATTTGAAATTGACCCGATGTTAAAACAATTTAGTGGCATATTCCCAAAATAATTGTTGGGACTAACAACTATAAGACACATATATTTTACCATTGAATTAATTCTAGGAACAATGCTAGTAGCAAAGACTGCATATTGCATGCGTACATCTGAACTTGTAGAAATGATGTTGCAACTGAAAGAGATGTTGGATAAAGGATGCATTCAGTCCAGCGTGTCACCTTGGTAAGCCCCAACATTATTTTTTGAAAAGAAGGATGGTACACTATGGTTGTGTATAGACTATCAACAGCTAATCAAGACAATGGTGAAGAACAAGTACCCACTACTAAGAATTGATGCATTATTTGACAAACTGAGATGGGATGTGCTTTTTTGCAAAATACATTTTAGGTATGGATACCATCACGACAAGATTAAATATGAATACATTCGAAAAATTCCCCTTAGGACTAGATATGACCATTATGAAGTTGTAGTGTGCCATTTGGTCTTACAAATGACTTGGCCACATTCATGTGTTTGATGAACAACATTTTTAGGAATTATTTGGATAAGTTTTTATTGGTATTTGTAGATGGTATCTCAGTATATTCAAAAACAAAATAAGAGGATGAAGACCACTTGAGAGTAGTATTACATTTACTGAGTGAGCACAAGCTATATACAAAACTCAACAGGTCTGAATTTTTCGAAATCGACGTTCACTACTTGGGCCGTGTCATCTCAAAAGGAGTGGTTGTAGGTACATAAAGAATCAAGGTTATAATGGAGTGGTCCTCTCCCTCGAATGTCACATAGGATAGAAATTTTATGGATTAGTTGGATATTATTGAAGGTTCATTTGAGCCTTCTAGGTATCTAATCACTACCTTGCAAAAGAGAAAATTCAAATTTTAGTGGACACCAGAATGCATAGTTAGTTTTGAGAAGCTTAAGAAAGTACTCACGTGTGCCTATTTTAAGAATGATAGATCCATATAAGGAATTTGTGGTCTGCACAAATTCTTACAAAGAAGGATTATTAATGGCCATGATTAAAAATGAGTCCTTTTGAGGTGATCTATGGGAGATGGTGTGAAGTACCTTTTAGTTGGGACCATTATCAAGATACATTGATGTTAGGTCCAAAAATGCTTAAAGAAATGAAAAAGATAGTGAAATAGGTAAAACATGATCCAAAAATAACATAGGATCGACAAATGAGTTATGGAGAATTGAAAAGGAATAAAAAATAATTCAATGTGGGTGATCGTGTGTCTATGAGTGTGAAACCAAAGAAGAACACTATTAACATTGGTAGTTGTGTAAATATATCACCTAGATACTATGGACCCTTAGAAGTGTTGGAAAAAATTGGTCAAATGGCTTATCAACTTGTTTTTCCAGTAAGAATAAAAGTTCATAATGTTTTTCATGTATCTTTGTTAAATAAATATGTACATGACCCAACTCACATAATTGATTGGAATGTTGTCTAGGTAGAACCAAAGGGAGAGTTCCTGGCATAACCTCTACACATTCTAGAATGGAGGGAAGTCATGTTCTGGAATAGAAATATGGCCTATTACCTAGCACGTGTGGGTAGTATATATAGGAGGAAATGTTTCTCCTAGATCGACCTCAGCGAGCAACTAGCAGCCCCTTGCAGCCCCATAATATCTCGATGTGCCACTTTTTCCGCCACCTAAGTTTGCCCTATGGTCCCTCTCCCATCTGTTATGAATGCATGTTTGAAGGTGGGCCTTCCAACTGTAAAGGTATGACTTTTCATTAGTATAGTTGAGTAGTTTTCCTTACTTGTCATGGGAATTTTTTGGCATGAATTGGTGGGGGGATTCAGAAGAAAGAGTGGATTAGGTTTGTATTATTGTCTTCATTGCCCGATTTCATAGCTACCATTGTATCCTAGTCTCATGGGACTTCCTTTACTGGCCATTAGCTTTAGGGTTGACACTACAAGGGAAATCCTGATTTTGGTGGCATGGTCCCATTTCCTGACATCACATACATTACTTTTTTTCCACTCATTTGAGCCCCATTCATCTCTTTTCCTGTCCGGGTCCACATGTGTCCACTTGGTCCAGATAGGGTTAGCCTCCCACTCCCCTTATAGACACCTTGGGTTAGGCCTGAAATGATGCCCCAAAGGTTAATGCAACTAAAAATAAAGTAAAAATCATAATTTGGCCACTCTTAATAATAAATGTACCACAAAATGAAAAATATGATCACGACATGCAAATTTAGCACATGGGAAAAAGCTTCACCCTGGAACCTATAGGCCCTAGATGATCCCCTTCAATCATTAAGGAACCCATGTTTGTGTCAACCTCTGGTGGGTGATGAACTACCCCACCTCAAGTAGTTATGGAGAAATATATATCAAATTTAAAAGAATATGAAGAAGGGTGAAAAGACAAAGGTTGGGGTAACTCATGTACCATGATTCAATCCCTCCTACACTCATATATCCAGGTGTGGGCTTCCCTTGTTATAGCTACCCAATGTACCCTGACATGTGGTTTGGATGATTCCCATGATCCCCACTCCATTCCATCATTATATCATTTTCCACCCACCCCTTAAAGGATGCACTATGGACATGCCACCACTTTAGAGGTTGAAATCATCTAATAAGGTCCTTGATCAACCACATTTTGAGCTTGGATATACTTGTACTTGCCAAAGCCCACTAAGGAAGGGCATGCCACCATGAAGTGCCCCATTGATCCCATAATAGGTAAGCATTATTAATTAATTATTCTAATGGTTTTTGTATTTGAGGGAAATGGGACGCATTGGATCTTATGTAGGATAGCAAGTGGGTGTTCATTTAGGGCTTGGTCTCCCTACATGGGGTACTAGTCCTCAAGAGGGCCACATTGGCACTTGTAGGGTGAGCGTTGAGAGCCATGGGCTTCCTAACCATTAAAGATATCACTTCACAGATCCCCAAAAGTGTTCAATTATTTCTCATGTTCCACCCTTTGGATGAGGATGATGTCCCTGATCCACCATGCCTAGTCAACTCCATAGTCGCACCATACACTTGGCAGGTGCTCTATGATATTCCCTGCTACAGATGGATGATTTATCACTCCAACCCATATAGATGGTCTAGAGGAATATTTGATCCATTTGGAGATCCATGAAAATGTCCTTGTGCTCCCACACCCACTAGGGAGCACCACAAGTTCTTAATTGGATTACAAGGGGCCACACCCTTGTCCACTATGTTTGGAGTCTTTCTCTTTATTATGCCACACCTTGGACTTCATTAGGCCTCCTGAAAAGTCCAACGACTCACTTTGATGATCGTTTGACCCACTTGAAAGGCTTATTCATGTATTATTGATCTATTTGGTGGACGTGTCATCAATATTATTGTTATTTTGCACATTATTTTATTCTAAGGGCTAAGTTAGGCCCAAAATAGCTAAATTGAATTCATTAAACATTCTATAAATAGATGATGAGTTGATTCATTCTCTCATCATCACTTGGATTGGATCATATTCTATTGTGATATTTTTGATATTCTCTTTAGAGGATGAAATTGGATGGATGGATGAATTTTGATGTTTGGATCTCTTCATTTTTGTCTTGGAACTTCTATATTGACATATGATGATGATTGGATATAGTTTTTCTCGCATGTCAGTTCTCTTTTAAGGTTATTTTATCATTTTATTTTGTCATAGGCATGTTTTTGGGGAATTTCTCTCTACGAGACTGAAATTTGTTGCTTTTCAACAGAAGAGTAGTAGTGGTAATATCTCCTCATTGTTATTACAGTGTTTGGTCCTCACTTCTCAAAGCCATCACAAGGCCAGCTAGATTTTGTGGCAACATGTACTAATTTCATGAAATACTCTAGAATCATGACTTCACTAATAGTAGTAAGGTTGAATTTGTCAGTCACATATACTGTAAGCGTTTCCTCTATTTAAAGTTTACAAATTTTAAGTTTTTATATACGCTTGAAGTTGGATTTTTCTATTTTGGAAATAGATTGACTCATTATGTAATCTTTGAACAGGTATTACTTCTTTAGTTGTGGTCTGCAGTTAGAAAGTAAAGCATTTCTCATCTTGCTTCATGGTTTGTAAAATCGAACTGCTGTGATCCTAAGAAGTCTCCATAATAAAGTTCATCCCATTTTCTCAAACTTATCCTTGCCATGTATGGAGTGGAAGCCTATAATTGCCGTATGGCCCATTGATATGTCTGCCTTGATGTATTCTAATTTCTATTTATGTACGGTAACAAAACTCATCTTTATATAGCCATACTGCCATAACAAAGCTCATCTTTGAAAATGACAGGAGATTATTTCCTTTCTCTTGTTGGAACTACAAGTTTACTGAGTTTGGATGCATGATGAAGCTATTTCAATGAAAGATATGGTAATTTAGCTTGTCAATGACATCACATGCTTTTTTTTGGTTGAAGACCATCTTGACAAAAGAAATGATTTCACTGCAACTCACTACAAGAGAATTTCTACTCAAGTACAAAGAAAATTACTTAGCTCTATTAAAATCTATATTTGGTTAAAATAAAGGCTTTCTAGCTTTTGGGCATTCTAGCTAAATAAAATTAATAACTTGAAATCATCAACTCGCAATTTTTTCTTAGATAAGACTTGTTTTCCGTTAATATAAACCACATGGGTGTGAAAGCGCTAAAACAACAATGCCAATTAGGATGCTGTTACAGCACATTATCTGTTCTATTAAAAGATCATGTACTATCTGTGGATTTTGTGGCTTAGGATGAATTAGATACAACAGAAGTGTAAAACTTTATCAGGTTAGCAATTGTCACGATTAGTCAGTTAAGATTAGGATAGTGTTTGTGTATGCTAGCTTATCTGCACGAGGTGAAAATTTTCTCAGGAGTAATTCTAGGGCCATAAGATTATGAAAAGGTACAGACATGCTAGGATTTTTAAGGACTAATGGAAGGTTTCTCAAATTGAATTATTATTTTGATTCTATTCATTTTCATAAGATCGTGATCCTAATGAACAGGTACAAGCATCGTAGGAGCGTTGTATCGTTTCTTATTATGGCTATGATTTAATATGATCTAATATGGTTTTCATGTCTGCATAAATTTATAGTCCAATAAAAGGAGGTGTGGACTCAAAGGATTTGTTTCATGTATACATTGTCCTTTGTCCTTTGGATCCAAGAAAAACGCCTTCATCTGCTTGATTTATGCAAGTTTGACAAGGTGAGTTGCAAGACAATCTAGTTATTATCTTATAAATCACGGTATGCTAATTTTGGGATATGATTCATTGTTTGTATATATTTTTAATGTGATTAATTGATACCTTGGAGTCCCATTTTAGTAAATTGTTGTAGGACAAAAGGTACCCTTAAAGGCATGATATTGAATAGTAGCACTTTGGCTGCACATAATTGCATTGTAGGTTCGATGGACAGAAACAACCACACAACACTGTACGTCGCAATTTGTTGAAGAAATGTATGAGCACATCAAAGAAACTCTCAATGAGTATGAAGTCATTGTTAATCGCTGGCCTGAATACTCAGTTGATTTGGAAAATGTATGTGGTGGAATATTTCTTGCATTTTATCATGGAGCTGAATATAACAAATTACATTTCATCTGTAATTCAACTTTTCTAAGTACAATATGTAGATGTTAAACTTATAAAAAACATTGGTTGAATTGAAGGCAATCACAATAACGGAGAGGGCTGTGGTGAGAGCATTGGAGAAACAATATTCTGAGATCTTGATTCCTTTGAAAGATGGTATGATACCAAAGAAATTGGCCTTCAGTACATGCAAAAGTTAACCAGAGGCAATGCTGTATGTCTTTACAGTGTTCCCAGTCAGGTAAGGCCTTTTTGCTAGCACTGCAATTTTTAATTTTGAGAGTTCTCTTCGGCTCTACAGACTTGTACATATTTTGAATTTTTCCTAGATATATATGACAATAATAAATGTTCTTTAATGTGCGGTTGGGATTATTTTTGAACACTATCAAGAGGATCCTTGGTGTGTTGCATCCTAAAGTTGAGACACAACTCAGGTGCTGGGCATCTTGACTGCTTATACCTGCAACTGGAGAGAGGAAGATGGTATTTGGAGAGAAAATGAATGGGATTACTGTTATGTTGAGAACTAAGTACAACTCTTTCTTGAAAGCTATTGTGGAGAAACTTTTAGACAATGTAAGTGTATGTTGCGTCTAAGTTGATCTGGAATTATGATTGTCAATTAACTATTATGCTTGAAGTGTGAATGTTACCTAAACTTGGAGTGTAAGTGTGAGTTCAAGAAAAATATATCTCTCATGATTGTTTTATGCTTGAAGGCTTTCTACATTGACCTTGGTTTAACTATGCTTCATTATATAACTTATGCTATGCAAAAGCTCATTAGGTTGATATTTTGTGAAATGAATGTGCATGATAGAAGCACTTTAGGATTTAATTGAAGGATTCCATGCTGATCATTTTTGTGGGCTCATTGCTAAATGAAAATTTTTGCTTATGTCGATGAATTATCGTTAATCAATATGGTTGTGTTATGTTGGAAATTCACAACTAATTAATGTAAATTTGGGTAAAATTGTATTAGTTATTGACAAGTTAGTTTTATACCGAAACAATAGTTATGTAACTGAGGAGGCTCATATAAAACTAATGAATGCCCGAACTATTGAAATGGAGAATCATTTATTGATTGAATAGAAATTCCAATCCCTTGCCCTGTGGATGTTTCCTTGACGCCGGTTTTACCACGTAAATCTTGAGCTTTTACTTGTGTGGTTGTATTCATTTTCATTTTCTTTCTTGTTTAGTAACCTCTTGTAACTACAAATGGTATCAAAGCCTGTATGCAAGGAGGAGGAGCGTGGAATGGACTCTGCTCTCTCCGTGTAAAGAAAAAGGAGTCTACGCTGCCAAACTAGAACCCGTGTCTCTCCTCTCTGCGTGTAAAATCCAGAATCGTCGAGGAGCAAGGAGGAGTTTACGCTACCAAACCAGAACCTGAGTCTCTGCGTAGCAAAAACGGTGGCCAGTGCGTGAAGACTCCAAGGTGAAATCATGGTGCTGTGACTTGGCTGCAAGAGGTGATCGACTAAACCCCGTCTCGTGTGCCTGTAGCAAAACGGTGGCCACTGCTCTGCATATGGCTAGTCTCTCCTCTGTGTGTGCATGTAGGAAAACAGTGGCCAGTCTCTGCTCTGCGTATGGCGAGTCTCTGCTTTGTGTAGCAAAAACAATGGCAAGTCTCTGCGTAGCAAAAATGGTGGCCAGTGTGTGAAGACTCCCTCCATGAGTAAAGACCATCTATGTGATCATCTTTGGAGGCGAATGCAGAGGTGAAATTGCATTTCTGCATGATCAAACTTTGGAGCCAATGCAGAGGTGAAATCGTTGGTGGAACTTTCCATTCAGAGCTACCCAGAATTGCATTGAAGCCACAGGGAATTACGTTGAAGCTGCTGGCCTGTCTAGAGCCATAGAGAATTCATCATTCGTGCCGCAAAGCATTCATTGCTGGTGGAACATTTTCCATCGTTGGCAATCCGATGTGCAAATACTGTGTGAAGAGGATTTCTGAAGGAAAACCAGTATTGTTTCTCACCGTGGGGGGCGGGAAACCCTAGTTAAAAGACCAAAACCCTAGGGGGAAAGAAATGGCCAAGATGATGAATGCAAAGTTCGAGGTGGAGAAATTCACCAGCAAGAACAACTTTGCTCTTTGGAAACTGAAATTTAGGGATTTGTTGGTGCAACAAGGGTTGCACAAAGCTTTGGACGGGGCAAATAAGAACCTTGCCGGCATGAAAGATTTGGACTGGGAGGACTTGGATTCTCGAGCTATCAGTACCATCAGGTTATGCTTGGTGGATGAAGTTCTCTTCAACATTGTTGAAGAGAGTACAACTTCAGGGTTATGGGAAAAACTAGAAAAACTATATATGACAAAGTCATTAACCAATAGAATTTATTTGAAAAGAAAATTGTACAATCTTTGAATGAAGGAGGGTTCAAAAGTTCCAGAGCATTTAAATGTTTTTAATACACTTATATGCCAATTATTAGATATGGAAGTTAAAATTCAGGAAGAAGACAAAGTTATAACCTTGTTGTGTTCTCTGCCTGAGTCATGGGACCATTTCGTAAGTTTAGTCAATTTGAGCACCGCCGATTCTTTGAAATTTGAATCAATTGTGGGAGCTCTCTTGTCTGAAGAAGTACGAAGGAAATCTAGTACTGAAACAGCTGCACCAGAAGCCATGATAGCTAGAGGACAGTCAAAGGAAAGAGGAGAGAAAGCAAGGGGGTCTTCTAGATTTAAATCAAAGGGAAAGAAGGGTAAGGCAAAATGTTGGCATTGCAACAAAATTGGACACCTTAAGAAAGACTATTGGAAATGAAAAGAGTCTGATAACCTGAAGAAGGAAGCAAATCAGGTTGACTTAGGTATGACAAGTGAAGTTTTATCTGCAGAATAATTATGTATGACAAATGAAACTTTACATGTATGTAATGTCTCTGAGGGTTTTGAAAGTTGGATGTTAGACTCTGGTGCTTCTCATCACATGTGTCCATAGAGAAATTGGTTTACTTCATATGAAGATGTAAATGGTAGTTTTGTGTTTATGGGTAATAATGTAATATGTCAGACTGTTGGGTTGGGAAATATCAGGATTAAAATGTATGATAACACAATTAGAACATTAACTAGTGTTAGACATGTACTTGAATTAAAGAAAAAAATGATTTCTTTGGGAGTATTGGATTCGGATGGTTATAAGTTTACAGGTCAGAATGGAGTGCTAAAAGTCTCTAAAGGCACCCTAGTTGTTATGAAAGTAGAAAAGGTCGGAAATCTTTACAGACTCAAAGGAAGTACTTAGGTCAATGAAGCAACGATTGTGTCAGAAAAAGAAGAAGAAGGTACTCATCTATGGCATCAACGATTGGGTCACATGAGCGAGAAAGGTCTTCAAGTACTGATGAAACGTAAATCACTTCCTCATCTGAAATCTTTGAAGTTGGATTTTTGTAACATTTTGTGTATGGAAAATAATGTAAATAGAGATTTAAAACTAGAAATCATAATAGTAAAGATATTTTAGACTATATTCATTTTGATCTATGGGGACCATCTCCTGTTGTATCATATGGAGGTGCTCTATATTTTTTAATGTTTATTGATGATTTTTCCCGTAAAGTTTGGGTCTTTGTGCTCAAAAAGAAAACTGATGTATTCAGTATCTTTAAACAATTTAAAGCAATGGTAGAGAAAAAAACAGGCAAATCAATTAAATGTTTAAGAACCGACAATGGTGGTGAATTTACTTCAATAGAATTTGAAAAATACTGTCAGGATGAAGGAATTGTTAGACACAAAACTGTTGTTTATACTCCTAAGCAAAATGTTGTTGCTGAACGTATGAATCAAACTCTTATGGAAAGAGCCAGAAGCATGATTAGTAATGCTAACCTGCAAAAGGAGTTGTGAGTAGAGGCAGTATCCACTGCTTGTTATTTAGTTAACAGATCACCTTCAGTAGCAATTAAATGTGAAATCCATGAAGAAGTTTGGTGAGGTCAGTCTTGTGATTATTCACATTTAAGGATATTTGTTTGTGATGCTTATGCTCTTATTCCTAAAAATTAGCATTCAAAATTAGATCCAAAATCGAAATGTTATGTCTTTGTTGGATATGACTATGCAGTGAAAGGATATAGGTTGTGGGATCCTACATCGCAGAAGATAGTCATTAGTAGAGATATAACATTTGATGATTCTTCTCTTTTAAAATCAAATGTTGAAAGAATTGAACAGGAACAGGTATCGCCAAATAAACAAATTCAATTGGAGGCTAGACCTTTTGGTGATAGTTAAAAGGAAGAAGAGACTTCTGGAGAAAAAGGTGTTGAAGATACAAAGGAAGCTGTTGAAGTTTTTGAACTAGTTCAACAACCAGAAGCTGTTGAAGTTTCTGAACCAGTTCAACAACTAGTCACTCTAACAAGGTCTACAAGGGAAATAAAAAATCCCAAAAGGTATGGACATCATGCTCCATCTTTTTCTTTGATTACTGGAGATGGGGAACTTTCTTGTTATCAAGAAGCAATAGATGATATGGATAGCGAAAAATGGAAAACAACTATGAAAGAAGAAATGGATTCCTTAGCCAAGAACAATACCTGGGATCTTGTAGAACTTCCTAAAGGGAGAAGTGTTGTTGGATGCAAATGGGTGTTCAAACTGAAACGGAAAGTTGATGGAAGTATCGAAAGGTATAAGGCGAGACTGGTAGCAAAAGGGTATTCTCAGGTTGAGGGTATCAACTTTCATAAGATTTTTTCACCAGTTTTAAAACTTGTTTCTATTCATACTGTGTTGGCACTAACTACATTACTTAACCTTGAGTTGAAACAATTAGATGTTAAAACAACTTTTCTACATGGTGATTTGAATGAAGAGTTATATATGGAACAACCAGAACGTTTTTTACAAGGTCGCAACAAAAGATTAGTTTGCAAGCTCAGGAAATCATTGTATGGTCTGAGGCAGTCTCCCAGACAATGGTACAAGAAGTTTGACTCCTTCATGGTGAGCCATAACTTTATTAGAAGTGAGTATAATCATTGTGTATACTTCAAGAGTTTCAATTTCATATTCATTATCTTAGCTTTATATATTGACGATATTCTTATTGCAAGAAAAAGCATGGAAGAGATCAACAGGTTAAAGGCTTAACTCTCTAGGATGTTTGATATGAAAGATCTTTGAGCAACAAAACATATCTTGGGCATAGAGATACACAGAGACATGAAAAATGGTAAGATTTGGTTATCACAGCAGAAGTATGTGGAGAAAGTACTTGAAAAGTTCTGTATGAACAATGTGAAACCTGTTAATGTTCCATTAGCTTCCCATTTTAAGCTTTCTTCAGTTTTGAGTCCTAGAACTCATGAAGATAAGAATTATATGTTTCATGTACCATATGCAAATGCTGTAGGAAACTTAATGTATGTGATGGTATCTACAAGACCTGACATTTCACATGCAGTTGGAGTTGTCAGCAGGTTCATGGCAAATCCAGGTGAAGAACATTGGCGAGTAGTGAAATGGGTGCTTCGATATCTAAGAGGCACAAGTGGCCATTGCATCATCTTTAATGGTAGTGAAGGATTAGTCTACGGATATGTAGATGCTAATTATGCAGGTGATTTGGACAAAAAAAGATCTACTACATGTTATGTCTTTACTCTTGTAGGTGGAGGAATTACTTGGATTTCAAAGCTTCAAGAAACAGTGGCGTTGTTCACTACCGAAGCAGAATATATAGCTGCTTCAGATGCGAGTAAAGAAGCAATCTGGCTAAAGGGTCTACTTGATGAGATTGGAAGGACGTAGGAGAAAATGAATGTACTTTGCGATAGTCAGAGTGCTATTCACTTGGCTACAAATCCTTCTTATCACAGCAGAACCAAGCACATTGATGTAAGGTATCATTTTCTGAGACATGTGATCGATGGCGGAAAAGTAGCTCTTCAAAAGGTCCATACACGAGAGAATTGTGCAGACATATTCACAAAGACAGTTACAGTAGAGAAGCTATGATGGTGTTTAGCTTCTCCTGGCTTGCAGAAGAGATCATGAATGGGCATGGGCAAGGGATTAAGAAAATTGTTGTCAAAGTGGAATTTGTTGGAAATTGACAACTAATTAATGTAAATTTGGGTAAAATTGTATTAGTTATTGACAAGTTAGTTTTATATCGAAACAACAGTTACGTAACTGGGGAGGCTCATATAAAACTAATGAATGTCTAAACTATTGAAATGTAGAATCATTTATTGTTTGAATAGAAATTCCAATCCCTTGTCTTGTGGATGTTTCCTTGATACCCTGTCAGGATTTTACCACGTAAATCTTGAGTTTTTACTTGTGTGGTTGTATTTAGTTTCATTTTCTTTCTTGTCTAGTAACCTCTTGTAACTACATGTTAAAATGGCCCATGCTGATCTCGTGCTTGATTTTTCTAAACACATGTACAATGTGCAACAAAACTCAAAAGAATTCTTCAAGACACAAAGGAAGCACGAGGTGAAAATGAAATTCGAGAAAGAATGCAACCCTTAAATGCTCAGCTCATGGACACTATTTCTCGTCTGCATGATATCCTTACCGGCTGGATTTTTGTTGTCATTTGTTGTAGCTTTTGGGATATAATGGGGTAGGTCTCTCTCTCTCATAATTTCTACCGACAATCCACACCTTTTCGTTAAAATATAATTTATCTCACATAATTATGATGCATATAAGTGGTTATGGTTGCAGGAAGTCCTAAATTTCTTAGAAAATAGGGAAGAAAATAGATCTTGGTACAAATGTTTTTGCTTTTCCTAGGGGTAAGAGCCTCCCTGTGTCTAATTGCTTTTATTTTCCCATTCCTTTGAATGTATGAATCTACTTCACATATAAAATGTTTTTCCATTTTTTTGAATGTCTGCATATTCGTCACATATAAAATGAAACCGTCCAATCTTCTCTCTCTATACTATAGTGGAATTGACCATGCAATGATATCTATGGTTACTTCTGTACTTTTTTCAGATTTTGGATGATACTTTTGCATTTCAAATGCAAACATTGCAAGGACATACTCTGCAAGAAAAGGATTTGGAACCACCACGTTATATAATAGAAGCATGTTCTATGCTAAGTAGAGATACTCTTGATGGTGCAGATTCAACAAGTTATTATTACCTCTAGGGACATCTTAAATCAAGCCATATGTTGGATAGTAAGTGCATTGTCTTTCCATCTGCATCCCTTCATTTGCCTTCAGGAAATAAAAGGGGATAGCATTCAGTCAATGTGTGTGCAAAGAGATAGCATGGAATCATTTGTCTTTCTATCTACATCCATTCATTTTTCTTTTCTTCAGGAAATAAAAGATGATAGCATGCAATCAACGTGTGTGCAAAGAGATAGCATGCAGTCATTTGTCTTTCTATCTACATCCATTCATTTTTCTTCAGGAAATAAAAGGTGATAGCATGCAGTCAATGTGTATGCAAAGAGATAGCATACAGTCATTTGTCTAGGCTACTTGTATGTATTGTCAAAGAGATGCTTAATTTATAAGTATTGAAAAAGTCCAAGAGAAGAGTAGAGGATCTCAGAAACTTGTGTCTCTGATGTTTCAACTTTCTCGGCAATGATGTACATATCAAAGTCTATAGCTCAACATTATTTTTTTGTGGTCAGTGAGTTCCAGGTGCTAGTTCGAGTCAAGTCACATGGAACCTATCTTTCTTTGTAGATTAGTTTCCGCATTCTAGTCTATGCTACTGCCGACACCCTTGAATTCAGGGGTAGGCAGCACTATTTTTTTTATTCAATAAATTCTTTTCCCACGCCCATGGCTCTTGAATTCACTGCCATCAGTAATTTCTATTAACTTATTCCATTTTCCTAATTTCCTCCCCTTCTTGTGGAATGAGGAGAGAGGATGATAATTAATTGCTTTTCAAGACCAATTTGTCTTAAGACTTCTAACATAGGATTCTAGACCAGAATTCTGATATATAGCATGGAGAATTTTCATCAATTATCTTTGATTTCTAAGGGGACAACTAGTATGCCCTTCGCTAAGAGACTATGATCCATACAAAAGATTCTGGAAACACTCTATTCAGCTAAAACACCCTCTATCTAGCTAAGTTCTGTCAGAATTGACATGTTTTGTTATTTATAGGCATATTTATTTACAACTTGGAACAAAGTTTATAAAGTGGATTAGCAGAGGCATTTTCCAAGAATATAATGTGAGTTAACGGCCATAAAACTTCTTAATAAGCCTAGATGCTCAAAGAATAATCACAGAAGCAAGAACAATCCAAGTCCAAATGTATTTATCTGCATAATTATGACAATCTAAGTCCAAATGTATTTATCTGCATGATGCAATGGTTCTTAAAATATTTTGATAATTAATAATTATAATTATTAATAAAATATAAAATAATAATAATAAATTATTAATAAAATACAAAATAAAATATTTTGTAAATTATATAAAAATATAAATAAAATACTTAATTATAACAAGCTAGTTATCCCTCTGGTAACTTTTCTGACATCTCTAGCTTCAAATTTCAAAAATATAAAGGATTGATAGGCCATGCTTTCCCAGTATGTATTCGTACTGAAAATCAAAATCAAATGAGCTTTTACCCTTCTGTTCCACATGAGATTTTTGTTCTCTTTGAGCTCATCTTAGGACATCTGCGTTATCTTTTAACAGATGTGTCGCGCCAGCCAAACTCCGCACCTGACAATGTCTTTTGCCCGGATCGACCCGCTGAAATGTGCCTTAAGGCCAAAAACAAGGGTAGTGCCCCATCTCCGCCCCACAGAATAAGTAAAATAACGTTAAAAGTAGTGGTATTTCACTTGTACCATAAACAAATTCCACTTATTCTACACCTCAAGTCATTTCACAAAGTCGGTCTAGAGTCGAGCTCAACATGGTCTTCTTTGCCTGCTCATTCTGCCAAGCCCTTTCCCTTGGCCGTGGTTTCGCTAGATAGTAGATAGGGACAGTGGGAATCTCGTTAATCCATTCATGCTCGTCACTAATTAGATGACGAGGCATTTGGCTACCTTAAAAGAGTCATAGTTGCTCTCGCCGTTTACCCGCGCTTGGTTGAATTTCTTCACTTTGACATTCAGAGCACTGGGCAAAAATCACATTGTGTTAGCATCGGCAGGGACCATCACAATGCTTTGTTTTAATTAAATAGTTTGGATTCCCCTTGTTTTGTGAAATTATATAAAAATATAAAATAAAATACATAATTATAATTATATTATAATCAATAATTAAATTAGGTTAGATTTATTTTAATTTTGGATTTATCGATTTTTAAAAGAGATTAGAGATGTTGATATGTTTGTATCTAATGACATGTTACTAATTATATGACGAGGCATTTGGCTAACTTAAGAGAGTCATAGTTACTCCCACGGTTTACCCATGCTTGGTTGAATTTCTTCACTTTGACATTCAGAGCACTGGGCAGAAAATTGCGTCAGCAGCATCAGCAGGGACCATCACAATGCTTTGTTTTAATTAAACAATTCAGATTCCCCTTGTTTTGTGAAATTATATAAAAATATAAAATAAAATAAATAATTATAATTATATTATAATCAATAATTAAATTAGATTAGATTTATTTTAATTTTGGATTTATCAAATTTTAAAAGAGATTAGAGATGTTGATATGTTTGTATCGGATGAGATTTTGTCTTTTTCCGTGTTTGGTAAATCTAGAGTTAAAATAGATCTAAATTTGTAATATCCACAAAAACAAAAAATAAAAGTCTAAACATATATATATTTAGGCGTAGTACAAAATAACTTTAAACAAAAAATAAAAGTCCAAACATTTATAGACAAAATAGCTTTAAACAAAAAAATAAAAGTCCAAACATATACATATTTAGGCGTATGCATAAATTAAAGACATTTAATTTTTTTTATCGGAATTCACAAAATCAAACAATACAATTTTAGGATTTTTTGTTGTTTAGAATACATTTTTGAATGCATAAATGGATACAATACAATTTTAAGATTTTTTGTTGTTTAGAATACATTTTTGAATGCATAAATGGATGCATCACCATGAAAAACCTCGGGACACTAGAATTATGTAGATTAAACAATTTAAAATCAATTTTAAAAAAAATGTATGTTAGATTTATTAAAATTAACTAGAAAAAATGTCATGAAAAAAACCATTTCATCAATAAATTAGACAACGCCCATATATTTATGTTAAAAATACTTAGAATTTATTTTAGGACATGCCTCCTATGCAATAAGTAATTGATAGCAATTATTTAATGCTTGAAGAGATTCATAAATCTAATAATGAAAAGTACCTGCCTCTTATGCAATAAACAAAAAATAAAAGTATTCATAAATCTAATAATGAAAAGTACCGGCCTCTTATGCAATAAACAAAAAAAAAAGTCCAATCATACATATATTTAGGCATATGCAATAAACAAAAGATAAAAGTCCAAACATACATATATTTAGGCATAGTCTAACTAGGCCTAACCTCTAACTTAAAGACAAATAGTTTTTTTATTAGAGCCTAACTTAAAGACAAATAGTTTTTTTATCATAATTCACAAAATAAATCACACAATATAATTTTAAGATTTTTTGTTGTTTAGAATAAATTTTTGAATGCATAAATGGAGACAATACAATTTTAAGATTTTTTGTTGTTTAGAATACATTTTTGAATGTATAAATGGATTCAACACCCTAAAAAACTTTGGGGCACTCATGCAGATTAAACAATTAAACTTAATTTTTTAAAAATACATGTTAGATTTATTAAAATTAACCAGAAAAAACGTCATGAAAAGAACCATTTCCTCAATAAGTTAGACTAGGCCCATATATTTATGTTAAAAATAATATGTTAAAATAATTAGAATTTATTTTAGTACGTGCCTCTTATGCAATAGGTAATTGATAGCAATTATTTAATGCTTGAACAAATTCATAAATCTAATAATGAAAAATACACGCCTCTTATGCAATAAACAAAAAATAAAAGTCCAAACATACATATATTTACGCTTAGTCTAACTATACCTAACTTAAAGACAAATAAGTTTTTTTATTGGAATATCAGACAATACAATTTTAAGATTTTTTTGTTATTTAGAATACATTCAAAATGGATTCAGCACCTGAAAAACTTTCTGGCACTCAATTATGCATTAAACAATTTAAACTCAATTTTTTAAAAATGTATGTCGATTTATTAAAATTAACCAGAAAAAATATCATGAAAAAATCATTTTGTCAATAAGTTAGACTACACCCATATATTTATGTTAAAAATAATTAGAATGTATCTTAATACATGCCTCTTATGTAATAAGTAATTGATAGCAATTATTTAATGCTTGAACAAATTCATAAATCTAATAATGAAAAGTACGGGCCTCTTATGCATTAAGTAATTCATAGCAATTATTTCAATAAAGGGAAGTAACAAAAGTAATTAATGGACTAGATAACCTTGTAGCAAAATAGAGATACATGCATAGATTATTTTGGAAGAAATATTAGCCCCAACATCATTGTTTGTTGCAAAAGTTAAGAGTTTATTGAAATGTATTTATGCCCATTTTATTCCATCTTTAGCTTATGTTACCAAATAAAGAGGGAAATACAATAACTAGTATCTTTATATTAAATAATGTATATATACGATATAAATAAAATAAATAATCTTTTGAAAAGCTAATTATTGTAACAAATTATTTATATAACTTTAAATTCATACTCATTCTAATTCAGTGACAAATAAATAACTTATGGTAGAATTTCTATGTCGAAAAAATAAATTTTAAATATCTCCTCATAATTGTCTTAGCAAGAATTCATATCTAATAAAATATCTACTATAAAAAATTTCTATGCCTAGTATATTAAAATAATAATTATAATTAGACAAAAGAAAGTGCAAAAGATTTCTAATTTTTTTTTTTGGTTAAAATTATGAAGACAAGAAAATCTTATTATACATGTTGTAGGCATGGTACATGGTATTAGGCATTCAATTTTTCTTTGACTGTCTATTAGTTTGCCTCCTTTGACCAAAAATGTATGTGGTTTATCTATAGTTTAAAATTGGAAATTCATTTATTATTATTATTTTTAATTTCTAAATTTATTTATTTGTAAGGTGATTATTTGAGATCTTATTATGGTTTGTTTAGTAACTTCCATTTCTATTATTTACTAATTTTTTGTTTTATTTCATTTTTATTTAACTTTTTGATTTATTATTATTATTATTTTGTTTTCTATTATTTCCATTTTCACGAGTTTTGATTTTCTCCCTATGTTTAAAATTTAAGATGACTTATTATTATTAAAAACATGTTTTAATAATTTAATTTAAAATATATGAATAAAAATAAAACACATACATATGATACCTCTATATATGTTAATATAAATAGAATTAGTTAATCATGTTTTTAAATATTTGGTGATGTCTTTCAACAATACAATATTTAACTAGTTGTTTTATTTTTGTGATGATATTTTATGTCTTTTGTTTTTTTTTTAAATTTAATTAAGCTTTATTTAAGCTAAGTGACAAGTGCTAGCTACTAAGTAGCCCTTGTTGTTGTAGTTTTGACTTACATTTCATTTATTATATTGCATCATGATTTAAAATTGAATTGTGAAAATATATAACATAGGTAAGGTTTATTGAGGAAAATTATTAAATTTTTTGATAGAATAAGTAGAGTGGATTTGAAAGAGGGAGAGGTTATTTTGCATAGCTACAACACACATGGGACAACTCACAGGATCCAAGGGAAATATCTCAATAAACTATGGGACAACTCGATAGAATCGGTGGGAAGGAGGTAGGATACAAGAGATCTCTTGATCATTATAAAATAGTCAAATGAAAGCCAAGTTAGGGTTAGTTATTGGTCATTAGATGATGGTGAACTATTGAAAGTGTTATGGAAGATTAGTTAGAGTATTGGGTCCCCATAATACTAGTTATTACCCCATTACTATTGTAGTTGTACCCCTTATTAATATTGTTGTGCCCCTATTGTGCCCATATTGTTACTATTGTGCCCCATAGAAGCCCACTATTTGTAT
>APFE030585947.1:0-27554 GCA_000404065.3 Pinus taeda | reverse complement strand
GTTAATCATGTTTTTAAATATTTGGTGATGTCTTTCAACAATACAATATTTAACTAGTTGTTTTATTTTTGTTATGATATTTTATGTCTATTGTTTTTTTTAAATTTAATTAAGCTTTATATAAGCTAAGTGACAAGTACTAGCTACTAAGTAGCCCTTGTTTATTGTAGTTTTGATACATTTCATTTATTATATTGCATCATGATTTGAAATTGAATTGTGAAAATATATAACATAGGTAAGGTTTATTGAGGAAAATTATTAAACCAAGTTCATTGATTAATAAAAGTTAGCCAAGAAAATCAACAAGGGAAAAAATATAATATGCTTTTGTTTCTGTATTCAAACTTATGTGATCCATACTGAAATAAACAAAGTCTTTTCGTAGAAAATCACATAAGAATTTTTTTTGTACTTGTCACTTTGCTTAATGATTTTGTTTTTTAAATTAGTGAGTCTTGTTAGTAAAAGCTTGAAAAGTAATGACAATTATGGAAAAATCCATAACTTTGGAAAAAAAAGGGATAATTAATTTGTTTTTGTTTTTTCTAATTCTTCCAAAAAATTTGATTTTAAAATAAATGGAAAAATCCATAAATTTGGAAAAAAAAGGATAATTAATTGGTTTTTGTTTTTTCTAATTCTTCCAAAAAAATTGATTTTAAAATAAGTTTAATTGAGAGAAGAGGGTAGGATTTTACATGAGGAGCCAACTAAGGAGGTCATTGCTAACTAAAAATTTAGAGATATTTTTTGATAGAATAAGGAGAGTGGATTTGAAAGAGGGAGAGGTTATTTTGCATAGCTACAACACACATGGGACAACTTGACAGGATCCAAGGGAAATATCTCAATAGACTATGGGACAACTTGGTATATAGTCTTGGAAACAATATTGTGTTAGTGTAATTTGGGAACCATGGTCAAGTATGTAGTTTCTCACTGAGGATATAGTAATGGGTTGTATTTATTGGATATATCTATGTTGGTGTGGATGGTTTATGATGGGGTTTCTCTCATTTTTTAATGGTGTCTTAAGATGGGGAGAGAGCCTCTTAGTTTAATACATATAAATCTAGGTAATTTTGCTTCTTTTTCTAATATATATATGAATTATTGTTGGAAGAATTGTTGTAATCTTTTGTACTTATAAACAATAGTTGGAAAAACCTTCTATACCTTTTCTTTTATTGCTTAGTTTTTTGAGTGTATGGATGAATCTCATAACTAGGTGGATGTTATATATATTAAGCTAGAGTTTTACATATTTTTAGTTGCGGAGTTAAATTTTTATTGAGGGTTTATATTTTACTCTTTTGAACCTAATCCTCATCTTGATGATATGTTTCCATGTAATTGTATATAGTGAAAATTTGGTGTTGTATGGTCCTCTAGTATTATGGTTGTTAAACCTCAAAAAGTGACCACAAATGTTGCAAGCATGATTATAGTTTGAAGTGTGAGCTATGTGCGTGAGAGTTGTGTAACACTTGAACACTTGTCATTATGTTTAAGGTTAATTGGGTTATGTTACACAACACATTGTCGTGGTGGTGTTTCACATTAGATAGATGGACTAAAATATCATGCACTATGAAGAGGGTGCATTAAATTAACAAAAGATACAATACTATGCATGATATGAGATTTATATATAAAGATAAAAATAGTATAACATATGTAGAAAATAAATAAATATCTCAATCTCAAATTTATATAGAATTTTACAATGTTAGAAGAAATATGAGAGGGCAAAAATTAAAAAGCCAAAACTAAAGAAAATAGTTAAAAATATGGTAAAACTAAAAATAGTACATGTGAAGAAAATAAATAAATATTTCAATGTTATACTTTGAGGAATTTTACAATGTTATGATGGTTCCATGGAAATAAAAATATTAGTAGCAAGACAAAAAGAAATAAAAAACCAAAACTAAAAATGACCATAAAAAAATCATTATTCATGTTAAATTAATAAAAGATTCTATACTATGCATGATATCAGATTTATATATAAAGATAAAACTAGTATAACATGTGCAGAAAATAAATAAATATCTTAATCTCAAATTTATATAGAATTTTACAATTTTAAAAGAAATATGAACAGGAAGACAACCAGAAATTAAAAAGCCAAAACTAAAGAAAATAGTTAAGGATATAGTAAAAATAAAAATAATACATGTGAAGAAAATAAATAAATATTTCAATGTTATACTTTGAAGAATTTTGAAAATGCTATGATGGTTCCATGGAAATAAAAATATTGGTAGCAAGACTAAGAAGAAATAAAAAATGAAACTAAAAATGACCATAAAAGATCAATATTAACTTTAAATTAATAAAAGATTCTATACTATGCATGATATGAGATTTATATATAAAGATAAAACTTATATAACATGTGCAGAAAATAGATAAATATCTCAATGTCAAATTTATATAGAGCTTTACAATGTTAAAAGAAATATGAGTAGGAAGACAACCAGAAATTAAAAAGCCAAAACTAAAGAAAATAGTTAAAAATATGGTAAAAATAAAAATAATACATGTGAAGAAAATAAATAAATATTTCAATGTTATACTTTGAGGAATTTTACAATATTATGATGGTTGCATGGAAATAAAAATATTGGTACAAGATAAGAAATAGAAAACCAAAACTAAAAATGACCATAAAAATATCATTATTCATTTTAAATTAATAAAAGATTCTATACTATGGATGATATGACATTTATTTATAAAGATAAAACGAGTATAACATGGGTAGAAAATAAATAAATATCTCAATCTCAAATTTATATAGAATTTTACAATGTTAAAAGAAATATGAGCAGGAAGATAGCCAGAAATTAAAAAGCCAAAACTAAAGAAAATAGTTAAAAATATGGTAAAAGAAAAATAATACATGTGAAGAAAATAAATAAATATTTCAATGTTATACTTTGACTAAATTTACAAAGTTATAATAGTTCCCCTAAAATTGAAATTGAAATAGAAATATGGGTAACAAAACAAAGAGAAATAAAAACCAAAACTAAAAATGAATATATTCAAAGTTGAGCTATATTCAACCCCTCATTGCCAGATTTGAATCCTAAATTATGTAAACCTCACTCAAATCAACTTAATTCATTGATACTTTGGTTTCACATGCTGAGGACGACAATTCTGAGATAAATCAATCTTGTATTGAAAATTCACAATAACACAGGCAAGGAAGCCAGCAATATGGGTACAGAGATGAGAGATTCCTTCCGGTTTTATTCAATGAGGAACTAATAGTTGTATGCGGAATAGACAATGGTACAGTTGACACCGTATCCATTTGAAGTATCAACGTATCCAACGGAAGCAGCAACGGCATTGTTGCAAAGTTGCCAGACATGATCACCCAGGAAAATAAGGCAGTTGTTGCACTCAAGGGGAGAGAGTAGCAGATAACAGGCTGCTTGCCCGGAGGCACCTGTGGCTGTGGTTGCGTCATACACAGTCGTCTGGTAGTTGTAACCGTTGACCGCCGTGTCTTGTTCCAGAAGTACGAGTAGCTTTCCGACAATACTGAAGAATGGACTTCCGCTTGGGATTTGATTTGGGTTACAGATGACCGATACTGTCTGCGAACCCACCACTGCGAGTAGCAACATGAGAGGTAAAGCAAAGGCAAAAGCCCTGATAGTCATGGCTACGCTCAAATGAAATAATATCACCTGTAACAATAATATTGATCCCAATCCCTTAACAATAATATTAATCACAGTGATAATCAGATAAAATCAAATGATATTAATCGTAAGCCCTTCAAATGCGGAAAAATAATCTGATAAAATCAAATATGTGTTAAAAATACACATTATGAGCTGAGGGCGCCCCCGTTTTATATAGCCTTGGCGACACAACCATGCGCTTTAGTGCATTCTACCTTTCAATCTCATTTTTAGCCAACTGCATCAAATTTTAAACTAATTTTTACCCAACTGCGCCAAATTTTAATATTATGAAGCAGATGTATTCCATGTTGTATGGAAATAATTTGATACTATTGGTAATCAATTATATTATATTAGATTTTACCATTCCAAAATTTGTAAATGCAACATTATCCTTGCATTTTCTGAATATTTTAAATTTAATTTAAAAAAATAAATTCAATTATAAAAATATATTACATTTATGTAATTAGACAAGAATTTAACATTATAAAATAGATGTAGTTAGTTTTTTTTTAATATTATTTTTATTTAATTGGACTAAATTTTAATATGATATTGACATATTTTATTATCACTCACAGAAACAAACAAACAAGAGAGTCATTTTGGATTTATTCCTTCACACACACATGAAGCATGACATTCCCAAAGCCAGAGATTATTGTGGGCATATTTCCGGAATAATTGGTTCAAATTCATGAGAAATTTCTCACTTCATACCCAAGTGAAAATGACTATTTCAAAATATTTAAAAAAATATTTGTTTTTCATACAACACAATTTTATAAGTCAAAAAATTATGCATTTCTCATACATGTTAGGAGTGATTCATATTTTAATTCATTATTTAGTGATTGAACTAATTTATTTAGTGATTTATTGTTTTTATTTAATTGGACTGAATTTTAATATGATATTGATATATTGATATATTTCATCATCAGTATTGTTTTCCATAAAAAACAATTTTATAGCTCAAGAACTTATGCATTTCTCACACATGTTAGAAGTGATTGATATTTTAATTCATTATTTAGTGATTTAATTAATTTATTTGGTGATTTATTGTTTTTATTTAATTGGACTGAATTTTAATATGATATTGATATACTTCATCATGAGTATTGTTTTCCAGATAAAAAAAATTTATAACTCAAAAAATTATGGATTTCTCACCCATGTTAGGAGTGATTCATATTTTAACTCATTATTTAGTTATTTAATTCATTTATTTTGTGATTTATTATTTTTATTTAATTGGACTGAATTTCAATATGATAGTGATATATTTCATTATCTATCACATAAACAAAACAAACAAGGATTCATTTTGGATTTATTTCTTCACACACATGAAGAATGAAATTTCCAAAACCAAATATTATATTGCGGTCATATTTTGGGAATGATTGGTTCAAATTCATGAGAAATTTCCCACTTCATACACAGGTGGAAATGACTATTTCAAAATATCTTAAAAGATATTTGTTTGTCATACAAAACAATTTTATAACTCAAAAAATACAGGTGGAAATGACTATTTCAAAATATTTTAAAAAATATTTGTTTTTCATACAAAACAATTTTAGAACTCAAAACATTATGCATTTCTCACACATATTGGGAGTGATTCATATTTAATTCTTTATAATTCATTTATTTAGTGATTTGATGTTTTTATTTAATTAACTAAATTTTAATATGATATTGATATATTTCATTATCAGTATTGTTTTTCATACAAAACAATTTTATAGCTCAAAAAATTATGCATTTCTAATACATGTTAGAAGTGATTCATCTTTTAATTCATTATGTAGTGATTTAATTCATTTGTTTAGTGATTTATTATTTTTAATTAATTGGACTGAATTTTAATATCATATTGATATATTTCATTATCATTCATAGAAAACTAACAAACAAAAGCTTCATTTTGGATTCATTCCTTCACACATGAACCATGAAATTCTCAAGATTATTGTCGTCATATTTTGAAAATGATTAGTTCAAATTCATGAGAAATTTCCCACTTCATACCCAAGTTGAAATGACTATTTTAAAATATTTTAAAAAATATTTGTTTTTCATACAAAGCAATTTTATAGCTCAAAAAATTATGCATTTCTTACACATCTTAGGAGTGATTCATATTTTAATTCATTATTTAGTGATTTAAATTTTAATACGATATTGATATATTTCATTATCAGTATTGTTTCTCATACAAAACAAATTTATAACTTAAAAAATTATGCATTTCTCACACTTGTTAGGAGTGATTCATATTTTAATTCATTAAATATGATTTAATTCATTTATTTTGTGATTTATTATTTTTATTTAATTGGACTAAATTTTAATATGATATTGATGTATTTCATTATCACTTACAACAAAAAACAAACCAAAGATTTATCTTACATTCATTCCTTCACACACAGGAAGCATGACATTCTCAAAACTAGAGATTATTGTGGTCATATTTTGCGAATGATTGGTTCAAATTCATAAGAAATTTCCCACTTCATACCCAAGTGGAAATGACCACTTCAAAATATTTAAAAAGTATATATGAGTTTTTCATACAAAACAATTTTATAACTCAAAAAATCATGCATTTCTCACACATGTTAGGAGTGATTCATATTTTAACTCATTATTTAGTGATTTATTTAGTGATTTATTATTTTTATTTAATTGGACTGAATTTCAATATGATATTGATATATTTCATTATGAGTATTTTTTCATACAAAACAATTATATAACTCAAAAAATTACCCATTTCTCACACATGTTAGGAGTGATTCATATTTTAATTCATTATGTAGTGATTTAATTCATTTGTTTAGTGATTTATTATTTTCAATTAATTGGACTGAATTTTAATATGATATTGAATATTTAATGTGATGTTTGTTATGGTGAGTATCAATAGTCTCTTTGACAATGTAGTTAAATTTTAATATATAGTTTCTCTCTAGACTAATTTTGATCACTTTCATTTTTTTAACAGCTATGGTTCATATCATATTACTATTATGTTAAATTTTTTACTTGGATACTCACATAGATATGCCTATACCAATTCATTGCTTTGTAGTATCAAATGATTTCTTTAAGATTATGTATATTCAATTAACTAGACTATAGATGGGGGTCGGTGTACATATTTATTATAACTATATCCATGTGATCTAATCTTGTAGAATTTTCCTTGGAATTATATGATTATTAGTATTATGGAGTTACTATAAGTCTTTTCCTTCTTTTTTTCCAAATCAAATGTTAGTAATTTTAAACTTATATAGTTCATATATTGTATGTCATTATCCTTGAGGTCTAGAACATTAAGCTTCTTGATCATAAATTTAAGGGATCTTACTTTAGTAAATTTACAAGGAGAAATCAACATATCATTTAGGAATTTTATTTCCAATCTAAGCATCACTACAATGTCACTTGTTAGTGTTATTCGATCATAATAACTAACCAACTAGGAAATAAAATTTTAATAAATAATTTAAAGAAAGTCATATTTTCTTTCATTTCTCAAAATAGCTAGAGTCACAAAGAGAAGGTATCCTTCATACATAATTTATGACTACATAATCATACAAATTCTCTAGTAGTCACTATGGTATAAATTCATAACTATAACTTTACTAAACAGTCTTATCATATTGCTTCACAAAGTAATATCTCTTTACCTTTACATCCTTAATTATTTTGTATAATATAAAATATTGTTTCTTTGTAAGTAAAACCATCATATTTGAATACAATTATTATGATAACTCCCTCTAATTAGAAGAATATTTCCTACATGCATCCTTCTCTTCTCATCATTAAAACTAAATGTAGAGATCTATTTAATTCTAGAATTTCTATTCAACCTTTTTCCTTTCATTAATAACATAATTAAATAATAACCTCTTGTATGCATATTATTTACACTATTAACCATGACATATTTGTATATGTGTGTTCCATTCTTATTTACCACAAGACTTTAGCATAGATTTATACCATACACTCTTCTTGCACTCTCACCGTAGAATTCTAGCCTATTCTACTATTCCATACTAGTGATAAATAAAATAATAAATTGTAGAATAAACAAATACAATTCTAACTCTAAACAAAGGCTTGGGAAATATTTATCAATCCAGAATGTTCAGCCCAACCATCAACTACCTTTACCAGTTCCCATGGGTTAAGATATTATTACCCTCTTTACCCAATAACCTCTTTTATTCTAGGTGGTTTATTTTATAGATTTTTTCCCAACATATTTCTAGTAGCTTTTTATTTTAAGGTCTTCCAACACTCTTTCCTAGACTTTTTTTTTTTATTGTATAGTTTTCAAAAAATATCATTTTCTTTATCTTTAAAGCATGTCTTTCTCTCGCACAATGCTTTATTCCACCCCACTTAGTATTTTTCTTCCAGTATGTTAATATTTTTAAAGTATTTTCTTCTAGGGATCCTTAGGAGACTTCTAGGGAAGATGAATCATGTGGACATGACTACAAACAACCTTTTGTGAGCTAGCAAGAATTCTTCTAAAATCTAGTGTTATTTCGTGAATATTTCCAAGTAATTCATTTATTAATTCAAATAATAATAAAATAATTACATCATCACACAAGTCCCATCATGGCTTCCACAACCATTCAATCCAATGCTAGTTCAATGCATAAAAATAGTAATCAATTAAGAAGAAGAGCCATAGGGGTGTTACAATACTACTTTGGTGATAAATCTAAACTTTTGATTTATGTATACTATTATCAATATTCTTGAATAATATTCTATGGAGATTAAATCTTCACTATCCACTTAATAGTTATTTATAATTAAATTAAAATTCTTCAAGCCTTGTTTTAAAATGATTTAACTAAAAGTAAAAAAAGGCATCCATGAGGCATGAAATAGGCAATGACATGGTTTTCTATTAAGGAACTATTGAGCTTAGGTTAGCCAATCAACATCCAATTTTTTTAATTTCGTGATTGAGGGTTCCTCTAGACATCGATGGTGTGGTTCCTCTAGACACCGATGGTGTTCCAAGCATGGTCGATTTCAAGGTCATCAAAACCATGGACAATAGTGATCAATATCCATCTCTTTTGAGGATCAATTCCATCTCTTATGAGGATCAATTGGGTAATTGATAGCTAGGTAAGTATCAACTTCAAAAGAAGATATATGATTTTGGAAGGAGGATATACTCATATTGTCGCACCATTGGATCTTCATGAAAAGGATCACGAGACAATAGTGATCACTATCCATCTCTTCTAAGGATCAACTAGGTCTTCAATAACTTGGCAAGTATCAACTTGAAGATTTTGGAAGCATATACTAATATTTTCACACCATTGGATCTTCATGAAAGGGATCACTATGTAGTAAGATGGAGACTAGATTATATGGAATACCTCAAAATTCTTTTGCGGAGGTAAAAAGGCTCTTGATTCCCTGTGTGTTCTTGGGTAGAGAAAGATCCTCTAGTTTTTGTATGTTTTCTTGGGTGGAGAAGGCACCTATGGATTACCTGTGTGTTCCTGTGTGTTTTTTATGGAGAAGGAGACTCTAGATTCCTTGCATGTTCTTGGGTGGAGGAGCCATTGGATTCCCTATGTGTTCTTGGGTGGAGAACGAACCTCTAGATTCCTTGTGTGTTCTTGGGTGGAGAAGGAGCTTCTCGATTCCTTGTGTGTTCTTGGGTGGAGAAGGAGCCTCTAGATTCCATGTGCATTGTCGAATCCTAAGTGGCTGGTGGGTGGAGGTAGGATGCCTCTAGAGTCCCTATTTCAATTGGAAGTTGGTGTTTTATTCCCTTGAGCAAGACCACCCCAGTTTATGGAATCTGGCTTGGGGGTGGCCGCTGCAAGTTAGCTTGGCTGCAATTATTTATGGTTGGGTAGAGAGTCATTGTCCCAAACTGAGTTGCCCATATTTCTATATTCTCCAAGATAAGTCCCTAAACCTGTAATCTGTGTTCTGGAATATATTTATATATGTATGGATTGTTGATATCAATTTCCATTGATTGCTTGAAGTGTGCATAATTCATGGCAGAAATATGAAAATAAGGAGACCTTGTTAAATGGTTATGGTGATTGTAACTTTGGATCTAATGCCATGTATGTAGAGAGACAAGTGTATATATTAATAAATGTGCCATAGGCACTAAGCATGTTTCACTTCACAGGGAGTGTGGGTAAGCAATGGGGAGGTTATTTTAACCTTAGTTGATCAATTAAACTCTTAAATCACTAGAGGATCCAAAAACAATGATAATAGAACCATGACCTTGTTGTTTAATTAAAAACATTTAACTTCATGGTTGAGTTGATATAATGGAAGATTTGGTCATCGCAGGTTTGTGGAAGAAAAATCCTTGTTAACTAAGTCAAACCAGTCCTTTTGGAATCACGTTCCGTTTAAGAGCGTATATATATATATATATTCTGAATGAGGCTCAAGGTGGCATGTCCTAGAGGTCCATCCCTTGAAGTCCAAGGGGGCACATATTAGAGAGGCGTCACGATGATGGGGATTGGGATGATGTGTCCCTATGGTCCTCACCTCGGAGGTACAAGTAGGGTAGGGTAGGGAATTGCCAAGATGATAGGACCTGGATGATGTGTCTTAGAGGTCCCACCCTATAGATGCAAGGGGGAGTAGTTAAGGAGAGCACTGGGACAAGGGCGATAGGATGATGTGGTGGTCAGAGAGAGGGGTCCCTCTTGTCATCATGTTCCTATCAGTGAAACCACGAGTGGTTTGAGGAAGGTGGGAAACCACCTTGCGACACCCCCCATAGTGGTTTCAAAAGAGGTATGGGAGGGGTATCATAATTAACCATGAGTGTCGATTTGGTGATGGGCGGGTTGATCAACTCACTTTGTGCCACCCCCTTGCTTGTTAACCCTTGGGCATGTTGGCCCAATACACTCCATTGATATGGAGCATGAAGTGTTATAGGCCACTAATTCAATATTATCTATTTAAAATTTGAATGACCACAATGGGATGTGACGTTAGCGAGGAAAACACATTGATTGGACTACGAGGATATTTTGCCTTAATATCTATGACATGCATGACCTCTACTCCTATGAAGTTAGCGGGTGGTGGGGGGGGGAGGAGGAGGGGTACTCGTTTTGCATGTCATCAATCTAATCCTAGAGATCAATGGTCCAAATCTCGACGAATTGCCCCCACCCCTTCCCCCCTTGTGATGTCAGTGGGGAGGGGTACCCCTACGTAAGCCGTTGTTCTCCTTACTTAAATCATAATTGTTGGATTTAGATTTGCGCCGGTGGGGACCACTAGGGTGGGTGACGTGGAAAATTATCATTAGCGCTAGAGATTAATGTATGGTGGGTCCTATCAGATGTGGCGCATGGCATAGACTATTCCACCATATTGATTATTACATCCACCATAAAGAAATAATATATATCCACCGTATTGATTATAATGTGTTGTCCCCACTCACAACACATTGATTGGACTACAAGGATATTTTGCCTTAATATTTATGATATGCGTGACCTCTACTCTTATGAAGTCAGCGGGTGGTGGGGAGGGCGGGGGGGAGGAGGAGTACCCGTTTCGCATGTCGTCGATCTAATCCTGGAGATCAATGGTCCAAATCTCGACGAATTGGCCCCCCCTTGTGATGTCAGTGGGGAGGGGTACCCCTGCGTAAACCATTGTTCTCCTTACTTAAATCAATAATTGACGGATTTAGATTAGCGTTGGCGGGGACCACTAGGGTGGGTGACGTGGAAAATTATCATTAGCGCTAGAGATTAATGTATGGTGGGGCCTGTTAGATGTGGCGCATGGCATAGACTATTCCACCGTATTGATTATGGCATATATATATATCTATACTATCTATATATATATATATATATATATATATAAGTGGTAGAACTATTTATTAATTGATAAAATGGAGCTAGTCAGATCTGAGTCTTGTGTTGAGGTGAAAATGGGGTAACCATAAACTTAAGTTAATAATTCAAAGCCCTAGAAAGAGAGTTGGTAAGGAAAATGAACATACATGAACAATTCTTTTATCCCATTCTTTTGATAGTACAAGGGGAGTTGGATTATTAGTAGCAACATCCCACTCGGGTAGGTGGGATGTTTTTTTACAATTGGGTTATATTGGGCTAACACAAGGGGTGATACAAACCCCACCCCCTTAAAGGAACATTGTATTCGATGTTTTTAGTAACTAGAAATCAAAAGGAAAAAAAGTTAGCTTTATATAAAAGCTCTTACATCTGCTATATTCATAAAAAAAATGGTTATAACACCCTCATTTGTTTTTTCATCTCCCAAGTGGCTTCATGAGGTCCAAAGTGCTTCCATTGCACCTTTACCTACTCTATTACTCAATTTTGGAGTGGGTTCTACCATTGGTCAAAGATGCACAATGGTTTTGGTTGGAAATCTCCCTTGGGTTCCACGTGTATCACAGACCAGTCAACAATATGATTATCATCATGT
This sequence comes from Pinus taeda, assembly GCA_000404065.3. Lineage (NCBI taxonomy): Eukaryota > Viridiplantae > Streptophyta > Pinopsida > Pinales > Pinaceae > Pinus > Pinus taeda. Next base: position 15,297 of record APFE030585947.1, on the reverse strand, counting down.
ACATATTTCTTAAACAAGGAAACATGGAAACCTTATGTGCATTCACTATGGGTGGCAAGGCAAATAATTAGGCGACTCACCCCACTGTTTCTGGGATCTGAAAAGGTCCATAAAATCTAGGTGTCAAATTGGCACAAGACCCCACTTTTAGTGAGCTCTTCCTTGGTCTAATGTGTAGGTACACATGCTCTCCCACTTGGAATTCCTTGTGCATCCTCTATTGGTATGAATAAATCTTTTTCCTATCATGGGATGAATTTTATTTCTACTCAATCTTAGCCACTTGCTCCTCTATTTCCTTCAACCTATTAGGTCAAAGTATTACTATATTTACTAGGTCATCTCAGCTGATCAATGTTGCACTTTTGGCCATATAGTGCCTCGAAAGGAATCATCCCCAGTGACTTGTGATATGAAAACTCCACTAATTATAGCAATTTGGGGTGATGCATGAGATACATTCTCAACATGTTTTCAAAAATTTCGTTCACTCTTTCTAATCAACCATTTTTCTGAGGATAATAGGTGATACTAAAAGGCGTTTGGGTTCTAAAACCAGCAATCATTGACTTTATAAAATTATAAGTGGACATAACATCTTGATCTGATATAATCTTCTTAGGTACACCATGCAACCTGAATATTTTCTTCATGAATAACTGAGTTATATCAATAGCTTTGTGAGTGGACTTGACAACTATGAAGTGAGTGACCTTACTCAACTTGTACACCACCACCATAATGGCATCATGTTGTTTGAATATTTCTGGTAATACCATAATGAATTCCATAGATATGACTTCCCATTTCAACCTGGGAACTGTGATACATTATAAAAATTGTGTTGGATGCCTAAATTCTAATTTTTCTTACTAGCGTTCTAAATAATTAGTGATATATTCAACAACACCATTCTTTAATCCTAGTCAAGAATCCATTTTTCTTATGGTTGTTATCATCTTTTGATAACCAAGATGGTTTGAGTAATGTCTTTTGTGAAAATAATCCAAGAGGAGCCTCCTCAAATTAGCTACATCAAACACATATTTTCTATTTTTAAAAAACATCATACCATCAGTAGCGAGCTAGTAACACTTGCTCACAAATACTTCTAGTACCTTCTACAGAAAATTATTTACATGTTGGTATTGTTCATCATGAGTAAATTCATTTTTAATCCTTTCCTTCATGTCAACTATACAAGTACTCAAGGATTCCAAATAAGTCTCTTGTAAACTTCTATTGAGTTCTTGTGCCACCTGATTTTCCTTTCCTTGATAGCCTTATCTCAAAATCAAAATTTCTAATCAAAGATAACCATATTGCTTGCCTAAAATTTAACTTAGGATGATCAAACCAATGTGTCAATGCCCCATGATATGTCATCAATACAAACCTTCTCCCCAATAAATAATGCCTCCACATTTTTAAATCATGCCACTATTGTTGCAAGCTCTAAATATTGAGTGACATAATTCTTCTCTTGTTCATTTAGCTTTCTTGATTCAAAAAAAAGCACATACTGTTCTTTCATCAGGACTCCACCAAGTCCTTCCTTGCAACCATCCATGTTGTCCACAATGTCCTTATGTAGGTCTTCTATTCTTAATATAAGCACACATGTGATTAATTTCTTAATTTTCTCAAAACTAGTTGCACATTCTTAGTGTCCACTGAAATTTGAACCTTTCTTTTGAAAAGTAGTGACTGTATTCTCAATCCTTGAGAAGTATCAAATGAACCTTCGGTAATATCCAACTTATCCCATAAAGGATCTAACCTCTATGACATTCGAGGGAGAGGGCCACTCCATTATAGCCTTGACCCTTTTCGGATCTACAACCATTCATTTTTAAATGAAATTGCCTAAGCAGTGAACTTGGATTTGGAAAAACTCACACTTGCTGAGTTTTTTATATAGCTTATGGTCCCTCAGTAAATGTAATAATTCTCTTAAGTGGTATTCATGCTCTTATTTTGTTTTCGAATATACTAGGATATCATCTACAAATACTAATACAAATTTATCCAAATAAGGCCTAACAACATTGTTCATATAGCACATGAATGTGGTCAAGGAATTTGAAAGCCTAAATGGCACAACTACAAATTCATAGTGGTCATATTTAGTCCCAAATGAGGATTTTTTTTATGTCTTCATCTTTAATCTTGACATGATGGTATCCAAGCCTCAAATATATTTTGGAAAATAGCATAACCCCTCTTAGTTGGTCAAATAAGTCGTCAATTTTGGGCAATGGGTACTTGTTCTTCACCGTGTCCTTATTTAGCTATCGATAGCCTATACATAACCATAATGTTCCATCCTTATTTCTAGCAAACAACATTGTGCCTCTCCAAGGTGGTACACTGGGTCAAATTTATCCCTCATCCAACATCTATTTTAGCTGCAACATCAATTCTACAAGTTTAGACATACTCATGTAATATGGAGTCTTTGCTACTAGTATTTTTCCTAGAATTAATTCAATGGTAAAATCAATGTCTCTTTTGGGTGATAGTACCAAAAATTATTTTGGGAACATTTCACTAAATTGGTTTAAAATTAAGTGACTTTCAAATTGATCCACACTACCTTCCAATTCCTCAGTCACATGCATTTCCTATAGAGCACAACCCTTTTTGTTGCATCACCTCACTTGAAGTGCAATTATTTTCCTGAGAATAATCAATATCTTTATCAGATCCCTACAATATTATCTTCTCACTGAGCATCATTGAGGCATTCCAATGCCTTGCTGTAAAAATTAATATTGATTTTGTGGGCTACCAACTAGTCCTTTCGAATTAAAACATCATATGATCCCAATGGTAATAAATTGACAATAGCTATGGTGGTCATAACACTAATCTCTAGAGGGCATGACTTCACTATTTTTATCACCCGCCTTTTTGTTCCTATGGATAGTTGAGACAACCATGATTCTTCATGAGTTTTCTTTGGAAATTCACATTTTTCAGCAATCTTCGGCATGGTATAGTTGAAATTAAACCCTAAATAAATTAAAATTGAAATAGGTTGGTTGATAACCATACCTTCCATTTGGATTATTGTAGCTTGTTGGTCTACAAGGATATTGTCTAATGTAGCATAAATTCAGGGTACATATTCTAATCCACTTCATTCATTGTTATTGCTTCTTGTATAGTATACAACTTTGTGCTAGTCCATTGTTCCTAAGGACAATTCCTCCAAAGATGGCTTTCTTGACAAGTCCAACATTGAACAGGCCCCCTCTTGGACCCTTTGGCCTCTTCTTTTGCTGATTTTGGGGGTTCATTTTTCCTAGTCATTGTGGGATTTTGTTGATACATTCTTGGTAGAAGTAGTGAACTTCCCATTTATTCCTCCTTTCTTATAGCTTGAGGACGTAGCCCTTTTCCTTTGATGTTTAGCTTATCTTTATTATTCCAATATGTTTGGACTTCAATTTTGTATTAGGACTTTTCATAGCAATATTTGGCCTTTTAGATGGTGTCCTCTAGTTTTCTTGGTTCACTAAATTCGATCCTATCCCAATAGGCTTGTAGTAACCCACTGAGGTACCTTGAATCTTCACATTATCATCTCTGATATATGGCACATACCTCAATAATTCCATAAATTTGTTGGTGTATACATCAACAATGAGCTATTATAATACCTTACTATCATAATACCTCTTAGAGAGGTACTTCTCCCAAAAGTATTTTTGAAACTTTATCCATTATAACTCTTTCTCCTTGATGTCTTTAACATCTCTCAAATCCTCCTAGCATATATCAACCTTTCTTTTCAAACTAAAAGTAACTACTATGGCATTTATTTTCTCAGAGTACTCCTGCACTGTGAAGTGCTTCTTCATCCACAAAAAACAAGCCTCTACCTCTTCATCCTTATTTACCTTGCCATCAGAGGCAGGGGTCTTTGCTTTCATGAACTCCTCTAGCACTGAAATATTCTCGCTATTGCTACCATGATGGTGTTTCTAAAATGCAATATTTGATGATCAGTTAGGGCTGCTTAACTATCATTCCTTAGTTCTAAGTAGAACTATGCCTTCATATGCATGCTTATGTCTTTTCGTTGACTTGCTTCCTCATGCCCTCTTTGTCTTCTTGATCATGCTGGGATTTATTTGTTCCATATTTATCTGTCCCACTATTCATCATTTTTCTATATTGATGTTCCTTGGTGTCTACTTATGTGCTATTACACATGCCTAACTATTAGCTAACCAAAAATGCAAATAAACAAAATTACCCATCACCTTGGCTTATTTGCACTAAGAATGTTGAATTGAAACAATCTAAAACATCAAATATCAATTAGTATGAAAATTTAAAACATAAGATAACCAATAAGAAATTTTGTCAAATCAAACTTTCTTTTAGCTTAAATTTAAGATTAAAACACATCTATAAATAGAAAAGTAACTAGCAGATCAAATATCCATCTTGGGTGTGTGCATGTGAGCTTCTTCATGTCTAATGTTGAACCTTCTCTTCAATAAGACTTTGTAACATTCCCTCCCAACCCCTCAAGTTTGTTGGGTTAGTCAAGATTAACCAAATTTCCAAGGCCTATTATGAAGAGTGGTCACCAAATATATATATATTTTTAAATATTCTCAAAACTCAAAATAGAATCCACCATCACTTTCAAGTCATCGAGAGCTTTCCAACGATATAATTTTTATCTCAATCCAACTCTCATATTGGAAGATATGCCTATTCATAGATCAACCAATTAAACTATGCCACATTGAACCCATGTGGCCAATGGTTAATCATCTTACATCTTGAAGCCTTGATACAACAATTTATATTAGATCAATGACTTATATTCATTGCAAGGAACCCTACCTTTCTGACAATTAATGAAGGGGGGTATGCAATTTGTCACTTATGCGACTAAACCCCACACGCTTTCCCATACTTAGGTTTGTGCCATGTGGCATTCAAGGTAGATGGATGACCTATGTTAATTGTGAGGCCCCTCCTACCTTCCCACAGTTAATAAGGGGGGAGGTTCAATAATTCTATGAGATGTTTCATGTTATCTGATGCATACATCTCTATTGTGCTCTCCATTACCTCCAATGTAACATGGCTTGGGGTGCCACTTAGTGGTCACATCATCTAGCACCACGCCACCTATCTCTTTTTCTTATTGTTGATGTTGTTAGCCTCCTGCTCATAGCATGTATTCACCTTTCGTGATTGACATATTTATAGGCCAAATATGTCATGCTTTGCTTACAACAATGTTCCATATTTGAAATTTGCTACTGTGGCAAAGAGGGCACAAAATCCTCAGGCACAAAAGTCATTGTATGTATGCTTGAGGACCATGGACCAGGCACTATTAAACATTTCTTAGGCATGGACATGCTGTTATGACTGATATAATGGCAACTTCTTGGAGGACATTGAGACCCCTCATCATCTTTTATTGTTACATTACTTTATAGATCAAGGATTGGTCGATGACCAACCACTACCAATCACTTCTCTACGCACGTCCTCTTACATCACCTCAAGAAACACCACTGTGCACCATCCAAAGTCATATGAGCATTTGTCTACTATTTCTACTTTGCCAAAAGAGGCTTGATACTATTGATAATTCAGATTTAGTTGTGGATGTCAAGTGTGCCTCCTGTGGGTGCATGTGTTTCCTCTTAAACTCTATGCTCCAGCAGTTTTGCCACTTCTTTTACACTCAAGAAGACAAATTTTCATTCAGATAGTTCAATCTCACATAATAAGCACAGTTGCTCTAAGAATGGACGAACTGAGTTTATGAGTCCTGGGATGGATGATGTCGATGATTTCAATAGTGATGAATGCTGCCTATGTGGAATGGATGGGAATTTGATTTGTTGTGATGGTTGCCCTTCAGCATATCATTTTCAATGTGTTGGAGTTTCCAAAGCTCATTTACCTGAAGGGGAATGGTATTGTCCAGAGTGTGCTGTAGAGAAAATTGATGCCCTAGGATCTAGAGCATCGAAGTCATTGAATGGGGCTGAGATATTTGGTATTGATCCATATGGGCGTGTCTTCTTTGGCATTTGTGGCTACCTACTGGTGTCTGACTCTGCATCAAATCCAACCGCCACATACAGGTATTACAACAAAAGGGATTTGACAAAAGTCATGGAGACATTAGAATTATCAGGTCCTTTTTATGATGACATTAAAAACTCAATACTACAGTACTGGGGTGTTGCAGAAGGCAAGAAAGATTCAGTTTTCCTGCAAAGGACAGATATTACTTCTGGCAATAGCCCAATAGACTTGTCATATCTGTCTGTCTCTGAGCATCTGGTTGAAGATACTAGCGCATCAGGTCTTCTAAGTGTGAGCTCTGAAAGAAAACCAGAAAAGGATTGTAGTGTTCATGATCATGAGGGTTTACATGTTTCAGACATAACACATTATGACAGAAAAAATGAATTGTTGGTAATTAATCCTAGTAATTTCAAAGAAACTAAGATTAGATCTTCTCAAGAGGCTACAGGAGTTGTTCCAAGCAGCTCAGTGGGTGTGAATTCAAAAGAATGTGGGAATGCTTTAAAACAACAGAAGATTCTTGTTCTGATAGGCACTCAAAGACTAGAACATGTATTCCTGAAGAAGTGGTTGAGTCTCTTCTTAAATGGGGCGCTCAAATTTCCATATTCAGAGAGATTTCCATTGCCTACTGTCATAAATTGTATTGGTGGATGCTCTGAGGAATATTATTGCAGCACTTCTTGTGCTGAGCGTGCTTGGGAAACATTCCACTCATTACTTTGCACTGGGGAGGGTTCTCTTTGTAAAAGCAAAGATGAGCTACGCAATTTTAAACAGCATGCAGATGAAACAAATGACATTTTCCATGTTGCTGCACAGGTGATTTCTATGATCATCCTCAAAATAAGGAGGGCAAAGTAAAATTTACATGAGGATTTCCATTGGTCAAAAGTATTGGATATTTGGGAGCCTTTTGCGATGGGATATAAGAGACAGTATGCTCTATGTGGTGGGATTGTGTTGCATTTCCAGATGATATTGATCTCGTTGAAGAGACTCTGTTTAGAAAGGAAATAAAGGATCTTGCATGGACTTCATTACAATTCTTGAAAGGAGCAATTTTTGAAGAAGAATACACACCATTTTTATCCCTTAAAATTTATGGGAATATTATTGGCATGTTTGAATTGAACAAACTAGATTTAATTGTTGCATCTCCTGTGGAGGACTATTTTATCTATATTGATGATCTGCCTCACTCTGAAAAGGATGAAGATGAAAAAATCACAAGACCTTTCCTTGAAACACTAGGTGATGACTATGCTGTCTGCTGTCAAGGCAGCAGTTTCTTTCCATTGCAGAGCTGCATAAACCATTCTTGTGAGCCAAATTGTAAGGCTTTCAAAAGAGAGCAAAAATACTATGGCAAGCTTGCGGGGGCAGGCAATGGTCCCTGCTTAAAGGTTAAACAAACAAAAGACATGGGAAAAGGCATATTTGCAGATAAGGATTTTCAGGAGGATGAATTGCTTTTGCGAGATCGCATGTTGGTTGGGGCACAACATTTTTCTAACAAGGTCGATTCTTTTGTTTGCATCTTCTGTTGCCGTTTATGTATATTTCCTTTCAGAGCTGGCATTGCAAACGGAAAAATGATGAATTCCGCCGTAGACAGGAGCTAAAATTACGGACTGCTATGACAGCAAACAGTGGTGCTGCTTCTTCCAGTCTTGGAGCAACTATTTATGTATCCCGTTTTGCTACTAATGCTCTTCGTGGAGTTCAAAGATTGCGTAATATGAAGTTACCAAAGCCAACGACACCACTACTTAAACTTCAAAAGCCATCAGAGCCCGACTTCAGTGCTGAAGATTCTTAATAGCTTCTTCATTTTGCATCGCACAAGGACGCAAGGATTTTTCCTCTAATAACAAAATTTTGGCTAGTCATTGACGAGCATTTGGAGAGAATGGAAATTTCCATCCTGTGTCGTTTCTGCCCAAATTTGGAGATGTGCTGGAAAAAGAAAATAGTTGGTATTTTATGTCAAGTCTCAAGTCAATATTCTGTACAGAATGACAGTCAGCATGCTTTCTCCTTATGATCAGGCGTTTAAGATGAATCGTGTTGGCTCAATAGAACTTCAAATTGGAAGGCGGCTATTCTTACATGGAGAATCAATGCGAAACAGAGCTAAGGAATGTGAGGCAGAAAAATCTACATGCTGTTCACAGTTGGAACTTGTGGCCAAGTCGACGAATCTGGAGGAGAATGGGGATGGATTAGCTGATCATAACACCATTGAAGATTCTTGTTCCTTCTAAGCATATTGGCTGCCTCCTAGGTAAGGGTGGCAAAATCATAAGTGAGATGCGGAAGCAAACTCGAACAAATATTCGTATATTTCGAAAAAGATGAGCAACCAAAATGTGCCTCTGAAAATGAGGAGCTTGTTCAGGTTACTGGAGAGGCCAATGTGGTAAGAGATGCACTCATCCAAATTAACAAGGCTCAGGGAGAATATTTTCAAAGACAAGGATGGTGCGAGCAACACGCTGTGCTTCCTTTATCTAGTCTATCTGCGCCTAGTGCGATTTCTCTTTCATCAAGTTATGGCTATGGCACAAGGCAATTTGATATAGGATCACCAAGGGGAACGATTGCGGGTAGATCAGCTGCCAGAGTAAGCAGTCTTGGAGCACTCCAGGCTGGGTCAGGAAGCTATGCATCTCTTCAACCATATTCAGCAGCATATGCTCCAACGAGGACATTTGGTATCGGGTTACCTGGTGGGCATCTGAACAGCTCAATTGGCACAAGTTATGAAATGGGTATACCCAACAGTGCAGTCAGTTCAGTTCTTGGGAAAATGGTTAGCTCATAGTAAGCTGAAAACTGAAGGGACAGCCACTGCCACAATCCAAAAGGCGAAGATTATTTTATGGAACCGCCTAAACAATGCCGACAAAGGATTCCTGGGCAGTTATTACAAAGTTATGGCCATGAGGCCAGCGCACAGCTCCAGGACCACCGTTCAACCATTTTGAGGCTGCTCTCTCATACACAGCCTTCACTTGCATAACTTCAGTTGCCAGCTGCCCCAGAACACCTGTTTAGATATTTTATGCATTCATTACTAGCACAACTTAGCATTTAGAAACTTTATTGCTGCAGATATCTTTGGACCTGTCTAGTTAGATATGTTTTCAGTAATGTTCTTTTAAACTTGACAGCGGCTCAAGGGCCAGCATGTAAATTTGCCTATTTAAACAACGATGTTCGTTGTTCAAAGGGTGAGAGATGTTTTGATCGTTGATCTCATTTTTGAGGCTTGCTGTGTACGCTCCAAGAAATTCAATGAACAGAGCTTGCTGGAACATGTGTGTTTGGACTGTTTAAATGTGTATTTGATGGCTGAAAGAACAAGATTGCAGAAATTCTCGTTTCTCATGGACTAATAAGTTTTTTCTCACTCTTCTATTAGTTGCTATGTGCTATATATATCTGTGTTCATGATCTAAACTTGAGAAAAAGAATAGTTCAGATGTCACTTAGGTGTTGCTCTGCCCTCAATTTCCTGCTTTTTTTCTTCTATGTTTTCTTTCTAAATTAGCCTATAAATATGAATTCCTCTTAGGCTCATATTTGCACTAGTTTCCTCTGTATATGAATATTGTTGTAGGAATTTCTTAATTACTCCTATATGATATTCATTCACGTTTCCTCTGTTAGCATGAATGAAAATTACTTAGCTGTCTTTCATTCCTTGACATCCGTTTCATCCTCATTCAAACCTGATATTATTCCTTGTGCAGCTATCCTGCTTTGTAGTCTCTTCTTTGCCAAAGAAAACACATCCTTTAGTCCACATCCTTGACTCCATGCCCAATGTTCTAAACCTCTTGCGCTTTGCATGCCAAACACTGCCTGAATTGATCATTCATCTCGCCAAACTTAAACAAAAAACCATGTGCATAATAACTAGCCTGAAATCATTTCCTAAACAAAGCTAAATCTCGAAGAGAGAGCCCTCTCTGACTGCTGGTAGGCTAGGACCGGCAGTCCAAAGCTTGGTCTGTGGTTACCTCGGCCGTATCCCTGAAGGAGCCAAGGGACAACCTGAGTGTTAACATAATGGCGACTCAACTGGGGACCTGAACCATTTTGCTCATCACTGTAAACCCCGCTTTCTAGAGAAAGTGCTCCTTTTCTTCAGAGCTTTTCATGTTTAGTTCTGATCTTCGATGGTGGACAGAGATCAGGCACTCCAAAGTAAAGGCATCCACCTGGCGACTCCACTTCATTTTCATTCAAAGACTCCACTGAGGAACAAACCAATTCGACAACCAAATAGTCCATATTCCAAAGCATTATCAGTAAGACAGGATGACTGGGTTCGTGGAAGATCTTTCATTTGGTAAAGCTTTAGATGTATTCAGGGAGAATTTATCAGAATTTGAGCTTGATGAAGAATTTTTCAGATTGATGTTGTTAAAAACAGCAGGAGGCTCACATAACCTTTTTCTTGATTTAGTTGTCGAAAGATATGAAAATGAAATTGAATTCTTGCAATCTCAAATCCAGTCATATCATTTTCACAATCCTGAAGCATTTCTTCAAAATCTTCCTTCCCCAAGTCATAAGGAAATAGTACTACCTTCTGACTTACAGATTGAGGATAATTATGTTTATGTTTTCAAGGCAAAGACTGAAGATTTTGTTGCAAGGCTTATTACTAAAGAGGCAAATCTTTCATCCAACCAAGAAGGCCCAGAAGAAGCTATCCCACATGATGTTTTTGTTGATCCTATATCAGACTACATGGAACTGCTTCTTAACTCAAGTTCTTTAGCATGTTTTCTCCGTGAGGACCAAATACATCAGCAGCGGCCTTTCTATACCACAATTTTGATCATAGGGGCACATGACCGAATAGTGCTTCCAAGTTCATTAACAATCAGTGAGTCAATTCATCTCTTTTTACCATTACTTAAGTGGCTGCACTGGTTATTTGACTTCACCTGACAGTAAAGTAAGTGCTGGTTAGGGTAGGTAGGTAGGATTAATAAGGCAGCCGGCAAAGGGAATTTTGCAGAGAACAGCATCAAAGACCAAGGCATACTGACCTGCTGTTCTTGACTTTTCGCAAGGAAAAGCCATCCCCAAGTGGAGCCACTGTTAGCCTCCTGCTCATAGCAGGTATTCACCTTTCGTGATCAACATATATACAAGCCAAATATGTCATGCTTTGCTTACAGCAATGTTCCATATTTGAAATTTGCTACTATGGCAAAGAGGGCACAAAATCTTCAGGCACAGTAGTCATTGCATGTATTCTTGAGGACCATGGACCAGGCACTATTTAAACATTCTCAAACATGTCCTCTTACATCGCCTCAAAGACACCAACTGTGCACCATCCAAAGTCATATAAGCATTTGTCTACTATTTCTACTTTGCCAAAAAGAGGCCTGCTAGTATTGATAATTCAGATTTAGTTGTGGATGTCAAGTGTGCTTCCTTTGGGTGCATGTGTTTCCTCTTAAATTCTATGCTCCAGCAGTTTTGCCACTTCTTTTTGCCTGACAGCAACAGTAGAAGCTAGTCCCCTAGAACCATTCTGGCCCAGCTTTGAGAAATCAATTAAAGGATTTGAAGCAACAGCGCAAGACGGAGTTGAAAGGTTTGATCCAATAAATGAATGATCCTCATATGCACATTGAAGGATAAGATGGTGGAGCAGATAAAAATAGAGATCAGTACAATGAAACTGGTAAAGCATCCTAATATTGTACAGCTTTTCGAGGTTATGGCTAGCAAGACAAAGATATATTTTGTTCTTGAGTACGTTACAGGAGGAGAGCTTTTTAATCAAATTGCTCAACATGGGAAATTAAAGGAAGATGATGCCAGAAAATATTTTCAGCAACTTATAAATGCAGTTGATTATTGTCATAGCAGAGGAGTTTACCATAGAGATCTTAAGCCAGAGAACCTTCTTTTGGATTCAAAAGGAAATCTGAAGATCTCAGATTTTGGTCTTAGTGCACTTTCACAGCAAGTGAAGGAAGATGGGCTGTTGCATACTGCGTGGAACCCCCAACTATGTTGCCCCAGAGGTCATTGTGGACAAGGGATATGATGGTGCTAAAGCTGATCTGTGGTCTTGTGGAGTCATTCTCTTTGTCCTCATGGCTGGCTATTTACCATTTGATGAACCCAACATCATAGCGCTTTATAAGAAGATATACAGAGTAGATTTCACTTGCCCGAAATGGTTTTCTCCAGGAGCTCGGAAACTGATTCTGAGAATACTTGAGCCGAATCCTAAATATCGGATTACAATTCCTCAGATGTTAGAAAGTTCTTGGTTCAAGAAAGGCTACAATCCAGTCAAATTTGAAGAAGAAAGAGATACCAGCCTTGATGACATCGATGCAGTATTTAGTGATTCTGTTGAACACCTTGTAATGGAACAGAAGGAATTGAAGGGGGGCAGACCTTCTCTTATGAATGCATTTGATATCATTTCATTGTCTAAGGGGCTGAATCTATCTGATCTGTTTGAGAAAAAACAGAGTGCTACTAGGGAAGCAAGGTTCACATCTAAGCACCCAGCTACAGAAATCATCACAAAGATGGAGGAGAGTGTGAAGCCACTTGGGTTCAATGTTAAAAGACGTGATTACAAGATGAGGTTCCAGGGGTCTGAAACAGGTAGAAAGGGGCATCTTTCTGTAGCTACAGAGGTTTTGAAGTTTCTCCTTCTCTCTTTGTTGTGGAAGTGAAAAAAGCTGGCGGGGATACCCTAGAGTACAACAAGTTCTACGAGAATTTCTCTACTGCTTTAAAGGACATTGTGTGGACATCTGAGGTGGACGTGACAGAAGAATATCTGGAACTACAAAGGTAGGAAGGACAACTGGAGCTTCAACATGATCAAAGGGGACATAATTGATAAGGTCGATATGTATTAATCAGATGGTGTTTTGTAGAATGGCAAGAATACTGTGGTTCCTTTCGTAAAGAACCAAGCACACAATTTATTTTGTGCTAAGATGGAATAGTTTTATGCATTCTATCTGTGGATATTTGATATCTGAACTGTATGATAGTGATGCAATGATTTCTCTAAAGGCCAAAAGAAAATACGAGTTTAATGTCTGTGCATTGTTCCAAGGATTTGCTCCTTGTACAGGGATCAATTGCTGTTCTGATTGTGGGTAGGTAGGTCCGGGTCTGACAATGGAACAACTTAATCTGGGGCATAATTTGGTATTTGTTTGCAAATGCATCCCCAGATTTGGAGTCTTGCTCTTCATTAGCAGAATCTGCCAAGCTCTGTTTTGTATCTGCCCTCTTGCCAGCTTAGTTTGTATACATGTTCTCTGCTTTTATTTCCCCTCTTCTATGCCCCTTTGCTTTGTTTTTCCATCGTCAGGCCTACCCATCTAATGCTTTAGCCCTTTAACGCTTTTAAAAGTTTGCAAGCGCTCTGATATTTGGATTGGATTGCCTTCCAAGGAAGATGCATCCATGGATGATGATGCAGTGAAGGGGAGTCAGAGTCTGGGGCTGCTCTGTTGAAGGACTCAATCAATCACGCATTTTTTGTATTCTGTGTTTTGTTCATAGCTCAAACACTGAGATTCTGCTGCTGGGTTTTATCAAAACAAATTATAGCCATATCAGGTTTTTTGTCTGCATGACATATCTGTGTATGACGATGGGATCGCCATCAGAGTTGACATTGGGATGCAGACTCTTTGCAACTTCATACTCCAGCGTGTTGAAAGCAATCAATCTTGCGAGCGATCAGTTTGAGCGAACCAGAAGGCTTGATGAATATCTAAAAGGATTGGAAGATGAACGAAGGAAAATTGAAGCTTTCAAGAGAGCACTTCCTTATTGCATGCATCTCCTCAATGATGCAATTGCTGCTTCCAAGGAACAGTTAGCAGACTGCCAACCATCGGTGCAAGCACCTTCAGTTGGCAAGAAAAGCAGCTATTGAGATATTGAACGAAGGTGTCCTTGCGAATAGCCAAATCGTTGTAAAGAGGATGGGCGATCTTGATCCAGAAGCATGGAGAGGGGCATGTCAGAGAAAGTTCGCTTCTTATTGTGCAACACATTCAGGCGAAGCTTGGACAACATGACCTGTGCAAGATTTATCCCAATGTTTATGTCATCCAATCTACTTTCCAGATTCGCGGGATGCATACACTCATACGAGATCGTGAGACCACAAAGCATGATTTTGTCTTTTATTCAGATCGGCTCATTCGACTGGTTGTTGAGAATGGCCTGGGCCATCTTCCATTCACTGAAAAGCAAGTTACCACTCCTACAGGATCAGTCTACACTGGAGTTGATTTCTGTAAAAAAGCTGTGTGGAGTGTCAATTATCCGAAGTGGGGAAAGCATGGAGAATGCATTGCGTGCATGTTATAAAGGTATCAAAATTGGGAAAATTTTAATCCACCGTGATGGAGATAATGGTAAACAGCTGATCTATGAGAAATTACCAAATGATATTTCTGAACGCCATGTTTTGCTCCTTGATCCAGTTCTAGCAACAGGAAACTCTGCTGGGCAGGCTATTGAATTGTTATTACAGAAAGGGGTGCCAGAATCACATATCATATTCCTCAATCTCTTTAATTGGCAAACTAAGTATGCAGAGATGAGGCGTGGAATAAAGCGGAGAACAGAAGGACAGCCAGCCACCGCCACAATCTAAAAAGGCAAAAATCATTTATGGAACCGCCTAAAGGATTCATGCGCAGCCTTAGATATTTACTCCAAGATGCAAGCTGCCCCAGCTCAGCTCATATAGTCTTTCATGCATTTATTTTTAGCAGCAAACACTAATTTACTTCAGATATGTTTGGATCAGTTTGATAGATATTTTGAGATATTTTCCTTGAGATCTTATCCACAGATCTAAGTCTGTAAATATTTTCTATAAAAACTTCCCTATGGACTGTTCAAAGGGTGAGAGATGTTTTGATAGTTAAATTCATTTGAGGTTTGTTGTGTACGCTCCAAGAAATTGAATGAACAGAGCTTGCTGGAACATGTGTGTTTGGACTGTTTAAATGTGCATTTGATGGCTGAAGAACAAGATTGCAGAACTCTCGTGTTTCCTCATGGATTAATAAGTTTTCTCATCTCTTTCTACAGTTGCTATGTTTTCTATACCGTATTTGTGTCATGATCTAAACTTGCAGGGAAAAAGAATAGTTCAGATGTCACTTAGCTGTGCTCTGCCTC
>APFE030585946.1:177921-229918 GCA_000404065.3 Pinus taeda | reverse complement strand
AAAGAACCTAGGCCCTCTTTGGCCTGCGCTGGGTGAGATTGAGGGAGCTTCACATATGGTTCTGGGAATATTCTTACCTTCTATATCCATCTAGAAGATTCCCACACTTATCATCTCCTATGAGCTTGAAATTTGATAGGGAATAAATTAACCTCCTATCCTATCATCCCTTCTGCCATGGAAGATAATTCTAAGTTTGGAAGGCCATTCAATACCCTCATTCATGACAAAACCTCCTCCATTGGCCTATAAATTGAGCACTCATCTAAGTGATCAAGGGCTGGACTTTGAGAATTTGTAAGGAGATATTGTTGAAGTGAGAATTGATATTGTAAGTGAGTAGTGTTATGCTACCAGAGTGTTGTGCTATTGATGTGTTGTTGGTTGGAACCCAAGCTGGAAGAGTGGCAATGGATCGGACTTCATGGTTGTAATTCTTCCTTCTATCTAATAAAGTAGTTTGCAACATTTTCCATACGCTTATCTTGATATATGATGTTTATATGTGTGAATGTATCTGATTCCATTTACTTATATTCGATAGATATCTTGCTATTCCTGCTTCTCTGTCTTCTGTTTATGCTTGCAGGTACTTTTTGAGTGAGTTAAGTTTGAGAAGGAGTGAAGGGAGTTAAACAAAGTAGACAAAAGGAAAGTGAAAGAGCAAGTGGGCCCTTTGATTCCGTTGTCTTATTTATCATTTATAGAAAAGGATAAGTGCTTTAAATGTGTGGTTCTAGGTATAGCTACCTGCCTAGAGAATTAGTATTTATCTGTAGATAGTAAATTCCTCATAAAACCTATGACCCCTCTCATTACTCCAGTTCCACCGCAACCTCAATAGGAAACCACTCCTGTTGTGAAAGCATCTGGACAGGGGGCCAAAGCAAAGAAAAGGGAACCTAAGGACAAGACTCCCCTAGAACCTTCCTCTCCCAAAGCCCCAAATTTGACACCTATGTGCACTTTGTGTGAGGCTGTTGTGCATGCCACCAATAATTGTCCTAAGCTTCCTCATCTCAAAACTTTGGTTCATGAAATGTTCCCTGAGTCAAGTATCCGAGAGGTCCAAGTTACCTTATGAACACCAACCAAGAAGCTATAAATATTGCACACAAATCACCCTTGTGACTTATGTGGATCACGTACTCCTCTACTTGTATATTCTGGTACCACTAGTACACGAGAATAGGGAGACTCTGGTCCCACCATCATGATCCCTCCCCACGATGTCGATATGATGGACTCCACGGTCCATATCCTTTACCTATAGTCATCCTTGAGTTCGTCGTAGGAAAATATCTTTGAGGTTTTTGCGCACACTTCTATCAAACCTCCTTCATTGGACATCTAGGGCTCAACATTTGTAGATCTTCCATCTACCAGCTCATTGTCTACCATTCCATAATATTTGAATGTGAACATTTTTTCTCATGATGATGCATCAGATACCACCGCCAAATCATGTAGTCAATCTTCCTTCCACCCGCCCATCTTCCATTCTAATAAGGACATCCTAGAAGCTAAGTCTACCCTTGATTACCCTTGCACATAGGCAAGGGGGCATCTCTTCTCAAGGATTTGGAAGGCCACCTTCTTCCTAATCCTCCTCATTCACTCTACCTCGAGAAATTTCACTCATAGCATATCCCATTGAGTTTCTTGTCCTTATTTATATCATGCAGTTAGGTCGGTTGCATCATCTCATTTGTAGTCTTTTGTACCTTTCAGATAGATCCATCATCCAAACCATATTATGGTTATGCTGATGGTGAGATTCACTTTTCCCAGAATCTAGCCTCGACAGTGTATGCCATTTTCACCCCCTAGAATACATTAGTCCATTCGAATGATGTGCGCATTGGATTTGCCACCATTAAATATGCTGAATATGATGTAGTGATAGGTTTTTTAGTCGGTGCCATTGATCATCGTATACTCCATCTCATGTTCGTTTAGATTCCTTGCAGCTTGTCATGCAATTGAATGGTGTGTATCATGTGCATAACCAAGTTATATTTAGAAAATATCTACGTGTTAAGTTGTTTGTACATGAATTTGAAACAATCACTTTCAGTCATGTTCCTAGAGCCCAAAATCACTATGTAGATACCATTGAAAATAACATTCTAGATTGGCATTTACGACATGATACCACAAAAGAAAACCATAAACACAACACATGGTCAACCATCATCATCATATAAAATATGCATAATCATGTTATGTATCACATAAAACATATAAGTGTTTGGAGCCCATAACTCTAAATACATCTGACATGCCCATAATATGTTACAAAAATTAAAAAAAAAGGACATAGATGTCCCTATCCCTAGTCACTGTTTTGCGGATCCCAGACCAAAGGTTCTGCTCCACTTGCTTGTAGATCACGTACTACCTGACCAGCCATCACCATATGTCGCATGACCCCTTTCCACTCTGAGGGAAGACCTATACACTCATCTGTGTACCGATCATCTTACTCATGCCTCCCGCACTTAGAAACTCTGGTCAGGAGGACGTCACACCTACGACATAGGTTGATGAGTAGAGAATTGTCATCTGGACCCTGGTGTGACAATGATGTTCCCTGATCTATAGCGCTTAGTGTTGCGGTTCGTCTTGCATATCTTGCTAGTTTTATCAGTGCTATATATTCATACAACATATTTTACACTCAATACCATATACATGTAATCAAATAATTAAATGCACCATAGAAATAGAAACTTAACACTTGTCGTCTAGTCCCCATGCTTGTCCACGTGGAAGTGGTAGGTCAGGATCACCCTAATAGTTCATCTCGGTACAAGGATAATCATCTATGTAAAGGGGAATCTAATCCCAGTGAGCGAAGAATTGGGGTCAGAACATACGCCTTACCCCCCTCCTCCCCCTCTCCGTAGTAGCTACCCCCAGCGGTGCATCCTGGGCTCCTATGGGCCCCCATCCCGGATCTATACTTGAGGGAGGATGGTGGGTATCTTCTCAAAGAATAAAGCACATAACACTATACGAAATGCATAGTTGTGGTTCTCCCTTCTCTTGCATTAACTCAGCTTTCGTTTCTCCAACAATAGGATCATTTGGGCCCACCAATAGTAGGTCCCTTCCAGGACACTCTCAACAAGCTTCATCTACACATGAGTGATGTGGTGGAATGCCTTGCTACCCAGGACCCCTAGTACTACTGCGGGAACAACCTATGTCCCTAGCTTATCTAGATCATCGATCGGGATGGTCGTTCCCTTCACACAAACACCACATGGACATTGGCGCTCCACAAACTCTGTAATGTTCCTCCCATGAGGAAACACCCAATATATATCCCCCACCACCCTTGGGGTATGCAGTATGGTCAAAAAGTAAATATCCTCTAACGTGAACTTGATCTTGTGCCCCTCCACCACAAAGACCTCCTAGGCTGGATCCCAATAGCTCACGATCCTTGATAACAAGGTCTCTCCTACCCTCAACAATGGTTTCTCTAACAACTTGAGAACCTTGTAGTGAGCTAATGCCCCTTGAATCCCCTAATCCCTTTGAATATTGGATCGAAGGGTTTCCAAATCTCACTCGTTCCAATTGATTTTAAACTCTAGCATACTTGCAAAACACCACATATCTTGCGAATTCAGAGAATAAAACATTAGCCTTGACTTATGAACCTACAACCCCGACTAGGCCAATAGACCACTCTCCCTCTCAGCTCCAAATCACAGTTTTCTACCCAGAAAGTGTGAGCTCGTAGGTTATCCCATCTTTCTTGTGAGCTAGAACACAATTTTGGGCCCAAAAAGTGTGATCCAGCTGAGAAGATGAGAAGGGTTCTCCCAGGGCGCTGTAGGGTACAAAAATCAGGGAATAAACCATTGAAACTAAAGAGATGAGTAAGGCCACCTACCTAAAAGTTGTTCATCCTAATTCTAATGGTCAGTTTGTCTACTATAATCTCCATAAGATTTGCAGCATTTTCCTCTGCTCCAAATTCACAACAGCTCACTTAGCAAATGAATTCAAGTTTGAGGGTAAATTTCCTTTCAGATAAAAACCCATATTCGTTCTATCACCCATTCCAACTAAACCGTAATTCAATTTGATGAACTGTTAGCACCATTGGAAAGCTCTCATTATGTACTATAATGGGTCTTTCTTAGTTTTTAATGATTTTAAACTTCACTAGGAAACCATTTTTCCATGAAGGGTCACCTTTTCGCCTCTCAAAACCAAATTTCTTCATATGCAACACTTGTACTTTGGGGACCACCTTCGCTTGGCACTTTTGGGCTCAAATGTTGATTTTCATCATGGGAAACCATCATTTTTTCATGCTTTCATGGTCCCCACCGGGCCTCTTCTGTGTGGTAGCGTCATCAAGTTTCCCTTGTTCAGAGCATTTGCGATGAGTCACCTTTGCATCCATGAAGTCTATTTCCCATTCCATTATATCATGTCACAGTATTCCATCCATCTTTTCATACCATTTATCCCATGTTGACCAATTTGGCCATCAGTCATACTGTCCCCCATCTCCTTTGCAGTTGAGTCAATCGCTGCCAACTCAACCATGCACTTTATGCTCTTACAAGGGAAGTCTTTTGTTTGTCCCTTAGTCCTATCCTCTGCATTCTCTTTGGTGTTAGTCCATTAGTCACATTACTATTTTCCCTTGTACCTTAGTTAAGGAGCCTATTGCGTCATCTACGGTGGAACTTATTTTGTCGACATGAGCACATCTATTCCAGAAGAACGACCTTGAGGGTGATGTATCTTGGTTCCAGCTTTCACTCTTGTTCGGTGCCTCAGATCAAGAAAATGGAATCTTCATTTCGCTTTGACTTGGTTGTTTCATGCTCGTGATTCATACACTTGATGGTCCAGTGATGCAATAGATTGTATCCGTGATTCTCGAGTGTGTGTGAAATGTTTCAGACCTTATGAGGGGGTGACCCTTTAGGTAGCCCCCCACATGCCCCAATGCCTTCTTATTATGCTATAGCCTTAGATGAAGTTCCACATATTTGATGGGTTCAGTCCCTGCCACTTGCAACATTCATCACGTGCATGTATCCTTAATATGATCCATTTAGTTTTGCAGAGCCCTTTCATGTTCAACAAAGGCTTCTTTGGTTGTTCTACCCTCCCTCCCACCCACTTTTTAGGGAAGGGCCATTATATATCATGTACTTAGATATTATTGTATTTATTACTGCCTCATGTTTCCTCCAGTCACATTATGTATGTGGGACACATTGTATTATTTTCTAGCTCATTTATGCTAGCATGTCATGTACCATTCCACATGTATTGTATTGCTTAGTTTCATGTTTCTGGGCCCATTGTTATTTTTGTACTAAGTTATCTCGGCTTGTATAGGTATGCCTCCCCCACCTCACTAAGATTTGGTACCAAAACATAAAAGGATATTTGCATTGGTCTCGCCCCCTCTATCACTATCCTCTTTTGCTTCAGCACCATTGATCTCTCTCTCTCTCTCTCTCTCTCTCTCTCTCTCTCTCTCTAAATCCACTTCATTGTTGAGTGATTGTGTCCTTACAATGTACCTTAGTTATATGTTTTGCTCCTAACACTTGTATGTTGGAGGGAAATCTGTTATCCCAAAAAATTGATCATCTAGCGATTATTTACTAGATGTGTCAAAGTACACCATGTAGGGCCAATTTTACCATAGTAAAATTTCTTTCACTATGAGAAATTACTTAATAAATCACATTTGTTAAGTCATTTATATTTAAACCCATGAAGAACGATTAAATAAATGATTATTTATTTAATTATCTTCTAGGAATAATTAATTAAACCATTGTTGAATTAATATTCCTTGTCATATTTGACCCAATTATGAGAAATAAATGGATAAATCATTAATTATCATATTTTTCCATAGGAATAATTAATTATTCACTAATTAGTTATTATTCATTGTCAATTTTAACAAATCCCTTAGGAATAATTAAATAAATCATTATTTTTTTATTATTCCTTAACCATTTTTCCTAAGATCATAAATAAGTCATTTACTTATTTATTATTTCTAAATAAAAGTTTAAACACTTTTTCTGTACAAACCAAATACAATGAAATATTCCAAATGGTTAATTCTAGAATGGCATTAATAATATTTTATTATTGTTCATATTTCGAGGATAACGCAATATTTTGTTATAAATAGAGGGGTTTTCCATTATTTCTTCACTTTTGATTATTTTAATTGTTGCACTTACTGTTGTAACTCCCATTATTATCATTGTCACACACCATTTTCTTTTCCATATGAGAGCTCAAACATTTTGTTTAGTGAGTTTTACACATTATAGAGGAGAGAGACTCTACAAATAGCGAAGACATTGAGGATAGACAAGAGCGCATCCCATAGAGGGGGATTGGTAACATTATTTGTTCCCTTCACAGGTGTTATTTAATCAAATATATTCTTTATATATTTGGTTTTGATTTGATTATTGAAGTTATTTGTGCTTATTTTATTATTCCATTTTCTTGTTTAACTATGTCTGTGGCATAGATTAGGGCTTTGAAAGGTTTTGTTTCTATCACATGTTACATATCTACATTGTTAACATCCATTTTTATTGTTAGGGTTGTTTCTCATCCACGACCTAAAGTAGTTTCTTTTCATACACTTTCAAGAAGAATTCTTTCTTTCAAAGTCTCATTATAGTAGATCATTTGGTAGTCTATCCTTAAAAAATTAATAAGGGGACTATAACATATAAGCTAGATAAAACTCTATGACATCTATCTGGCTTGATCCATGGCATATTCCTAATTGATGAAATTATAGTAACTAAATCAAAATTGATCTAGAGATTGACTTCTTTGATGATGAATCTTTACTATCAAATATGGAGTCCATTCAACTAAAGGAAGATTTTTGTCATAACTAGTGAAACATGGTGTCTTCATAATTATGCTACTAATTATGCTATTCAAAACTTGGTACCATCAAAATTACCATAATTTAATCTAATATTTTTATGCAAAAATGTTTATATATATAAAAATTTGAAGGTTATATATTGTAAATATTTTATTTGTATTTATAATTTAATATTATCATATGATAATGTCATAAAAAGTATGATGTCAAAATGGGTAAATATATTATTTCCAATGATATTACTAAGATCCATGTAATGCATTTCGTATTTGACACATATTGTTCGATTAATATTGCATCTAGGGTTGATGTATTGGGAAATTATTATAAACAATAGGAGTGGGGAGTACAGAGTGGAAAATTCACCCCAATAGAGGTAATTCAATAGGGGGCGTGGAGTACCAACTGTTTTGGGGGCATAATTTAGAGTGCAGAGTACAGTAGCAAAGAAAAAGAACTTGTTAATTCATGGTGAGGAAATAATTTTTGGGAGTGGTGATCATTCACTAGTTGGGGATAATTTTCTGCATTAAGTAATAATTGTGATCGGTTTTTAAGGTGTAAATTTGACATTGAAGAAAAATGGGGAGAATCAGTGAAGTATTAGAGTTCATGAAAACTCTTATACAATCTAATGTTGATGACACATTACAAATCAGCATAGGATCTCTCTCAGAAATTCAGACATGTCTACAAAATGCACAGGAAAAGATTGATTTTTTGTAGCTTGAATATCAGCTAAAGCAGGAAGAATTACAACAGTGGAGTCATCATTCTGAATTTGTTTCTGTTCAGAAGATTGAAATGGACTCCCATAAACAGCGAGACAATATTGTTGAAGTTCATTCAGATCCAGTGCCCAATAAAGCAGCAATTGTACATGCAGATGCAAAAACTCAGTATGCACTTCCCAAGCCCATCATCGGACATTGGGAACAGCTTGTCCACAACAAGCATAGAACTCATCTTGGATATGACAAGGACGTGTCCTTTCATATTCCAGACTACGCCAAGCCCATTCAGTTTCAGAGTGCTGGATTTATTCATGACATTTCACCTCCACCTGTTCCAGATTCTACTCCTCTTCCACCGCAACAACAACAAAAACAGATTGTGAAATGCCAACACTGTGATCGAGTTTTCCATCTGAAAGATCACTTTTTTGATCTTCATCCATGTAAGCATTGTCATAAAACTAGTCATTCTTCACACAGATGTTTCAGAAACAAACATCCTACAGAACATAGATTCATCTAAGATGGATCGCTTCTTGGCAATGGGCATCAACAATAAAGAAGATATTCCAAACACATGTCAGAACTTGTTCTAGAGTATTGAACAATCTTTCACTTTATATTTCTCCATCTTCTCACCTTGTATCTGACAGGGGGGGAAATGATGGTCAACTACAAGTTTCAAAGTCACGTCAAGCGAGCCTGAGCCACAACCTACCACACCAGTTTCAGAGTTGTAGCCAGAGACAAAGATGCCCGTGAACATGCCTTCAATCGGCAATCTGGGACACTTCCTCTAGCAGAAGACTTTAGCTTCTTGCCAGCTTCGGAAGAATTCCAGGAAAAAAATTGATAACACTTCCTCTGGAAGAAGACTTCAGCTTCTTGCCAGTTTTGGAAGAGTTCTAGGAATTGCATTAAGCATTCCAGAGTTGTTGGTCATCCTTAAACCATCACAGGTTGAGACTTCCCTTTTTAGGTCGAAGTTCTCCCTTTTATGCGAGGTGAGACCTCCCTTTCATGGTTGAAGGTTTCCCTCTTCAAAACAATAGGAGCACTTCCTCTAGCAGAAGACTCCAGCTTCTTGCAAGTTTTGGAAGAGTTCCGAGAACTGCACTAAGCGTTCCAGTGTTGGTGGTCATCCTTAAACCACCGCCCTTTATACCAACACTTCAGAGAGCACATTTAGCCTAGTGCTTCCATTCATTTTTGCACATTTTGTATTACATCTCTCTTCTTGGACTCATACATAACCCTTCGGATGAAGGGGGGGAATGTTGGACACCTAATCCTCAATGGGTTAGTGTGAAAGCTGAATGGACAAAAGGAGTTGAAGAGACCTTGGGATGTGAAACCCAACGGTCACCACATGTACTATAAATGTATATCTCCTGTTAATAAAATACGTACTCTCATGATTTATCATTCATATTTTTCTTGCTCCCATGTGTGTTTAACAAGTGGGGAGTGGGAATTGGGGTGGTTTCATTGTGGGAGATAATTTTGGGGAGTGGGGAGGGTATTATTTATGTAATGTACCTCTACAGATAGAATGAGGGTTTTATAATTAGGGCTTTTGGTCAGGAATTGGAGCTAGAGATAACCAAAGAGAGTTTTTCTATCAATTTGATGACCTAAATTCATAATGGAGTTGATGAGAGAGGGTTTCCATATCAATTTGATGCCAGGAGGTGTTTTTAGTTTTAGTTAGTTTTAGTATCTTGCATACATGGGAAATAAATCTTGTTTAAAGAGGACTTGCAGACTTTTGAAAAGGTGATCAAGGAATTTGGAGTTTTCTATGCCATCTGCAACAAATTTGAAGTTTGCAAGGCCCTTTGTAGGGAAGTCAAATTTTTGGGGATGCTCTCTACAACAAATTCTAAGTTAATTTGATAATCTCTAAAGAAATTGAATTATATTTACTATAACATAGTGGGACCAATGAACTCTTGATCAGTATGAGTGGAGTGCCAGAGGTGCTAGGCTTGAGTTGACATGGACGGTACAATAAAATTCATTGTAGCCACACCCCACATGCTCAAGGTAGGGAGTGCGGTGTCCTCTGCCTTGAATGCATGGGAGGTGGGCTGGCAAGGTGGCAGAGGGGGACTTAAAGGAAGGTGGCAGAGTGGGAAGAGTTATTCAACATGAAGTTGAGGTGAATGGTATAGTGGTGAAGGAAAGAATGCAAAGCAGGAGGGTGCTGAAGTAAACAAGTCTGCGGGCAAGCGTCGACTCTTGAGTATGTAGTCTGGTCCTGGTCTTATTCAATTCATAAGTTTTGGATGCGTTTTGGGGGAAATTCCATGAGGTGGTGGGAGAGTTGTTGGGGAGGAGGGAGAGGCATGAGGCCACCCCAATGAGGCTTAACCCAGCCAGGCAGGAACTAGGGAAGGCAAGGGGGAGCTTTAGCTCGGCTCTGCGCTACCTTAATTTTGCTTTCAAGCGAAATCTAGGGCTATGGGATGATGGATACCAAGCGAAGCGTAGAAACCTGACCTGACCTGAATGACCAGCCTGAGGGCATAGTGATTAATGGGAAAGCCTCGCTCAGGCGATTGTGCATAGCTGAGAGTGGCAAGGGAGTGTTACAAGTAGGGGGATGAGACACAAGCAAGGTGGTAAATGGGCTGAGTGAACCCGAGCAAATGGCAATGCATAACCATACGGAAGTAGGCATGGACCCTGGCTGGCCTAAGAGGCAGAGAAGTGAGTAGAAAGAGGCTAGGACATCGCCAACAGAGGAAATGGTTTACGGGCATGATAGCATTAGAAACACCTGGCTCTAGATGAGGCTTAGGGCTAGGTTATGGCTGCATGGGGGTGACCAATATCTGAACAGTGGTAAGGGTGAGCGTCATGTAGATAAACTAGGGGAACCCTGCTACCATCCCACTTCCACTGGCCACCTTTGGGCACAGGGATACCTTTGCCTCTCGCAAGCTAGGAACAAAAGTAAAGAATGGTTAATGCAGTTATGCTATGTTGAAATGATTGATTTAGTGCAGCTAAGAATGTGGGAATGTATAAAGGTTACAATTTGAGATGATCTAGCTCTAGCAAGACATGGTCGAGGCCGCGGCAATAAGGACCTAGAACTCCGAGTAACCAAGTGATTAAGTACGGTAGTCGTAAGCCCGCCAAGCATTTCATAGCTGAGGCAGCTGCGGCATACAAGGAGGAAAACGATGAGGGCATTCGAAAGTTGATCGATGATTGGGAAGACCAGGTAAAGAATGAAATAGAATCCGATGATGAAATAGAAGTTTGGAGATCAATGGTGCCTAAGCCAGGAACTACCAGAGGGAAAATTATACAATTCAAGCACACCCTGTACCTGTATTTCCTGATGAAAATTTTTCTAGGAAAAGCACTGGATCAAATTTCTGTGGGGATCGTAGTTACAATGTAAGGCCTTCCCAATTACAAAAGAGACATGGAGAAGGTCCTGTTTTAGCTGCACAAATAGGACATTAGGATGGATCGGATTGACTGCCACATCCCTTGCATTGTGGAGCTCTTTGGAATGCTAGAAGAAACTAGTGACGATCCAGCCTTAGCAGCCTCAGACTCTGAGGAGAAGAATGTCAAGAAAGATTACTCTTCCTATACTCAGTTGTTGTTTATGTAGATAGCATTTAAATTTCTAGATGTTTATGTCAGTTGTCATAGTTATACAGTTTGTGGTCATGAGACTGAAACTCACCTAGCCTTGCTAGAAAGACTAAAGAAGTTATGTTTTTGGATGGTGTATAATGCCAGCCGATGGCCAACAAACTCTGCTTCCCCTTGTGGCGAGTTGAGGCCACCATGTAAAACTGTGTGGTGTGAATTTCCCTTATATATATAATAGAAAATAGATGGACCTGCTAAGAATTACAAAAAGAAAATAATGGAACCAATGAAACTAGTTATAAAAGCATTTGTGTGTAGTATGAATATGTTTGAGTCTATAACGTTATTTTATTTGTATTATTAGTAGGCCTAGTTTGACCGTATTGCGAAGATATTCATCTATAATTTCCAATATTACCTCTAGGGACCCTTTCATTTCTAACCTCACCCCTTCCATAGTCAATATTGGTGAAAATATGTAAAAAATATAGATTTTGCCAGTTCCATTAGCTCTGTTAATCTCCCTGCAAGTGCTCATATTCTATTTTCTAGGTCTAGTAAATGTATTAAACACCTTTGTGACTAAGGGATGGTATTATTTTTCATCTGGGGGGGGGGGGGTTAAAATATCATGAAAGGATACATACTCTTGCATAATTTGTATATTCCTTGTTAGTACATAAATCATTTAAAATAAAATCCAAATTGGACGTAGGATCTGAGTCAGCATCTCACCTTGGATCGCTTCCATATTTATAACCTACTTAAGAGCTGCATGAATATAACTTAAAGGAATTTATAGCATAGTAACATAGGCATGCATCCAGGTATAACAATCAATACCCTATTTTCTACCCCTCAAATAACTACATATGGCATAAGGTATGAAAGTTCAAGCTATTTAAACCATTATCCCAAGTTGGGATTCCCTTCTTTCTCTCCGACCTTAGCTCTATGACGAGGAGCTTGACCTCTTTGAGGCCTTTCATAATTACGTTGGTGCATTTACTGCTATTGTCTAAAACATTATATATATAGATATATGAACTGTAAATCCTTTAGAAATTTGTTATTTAAATTTATAACCTTACAATACCAATTGCTGAAAGGTTATATAAATAATTAAAAAATGATGTATAATGCATCTAGGAATTAAATCTTTGGTTAGGAAGTGATTTAGTAGGAAAGCCATGTGGTAAATAAATTTCTATGTAGGAGTGGTTTTTCTAATGGGTTGCTACATATGAGAAAATTTGATTTTCAAAGCATATGAAATATGAATTTATTAGAGTCTATACATTTTAAATTTTGTATGTAATGACATGAATTGACCCAACTAAACAAAGCTTTGTTTTACTCAATTAAATTTCTTTTGGTTTAATGGTCATGATTTCTCTATTTACAAGTTTGTGTAATGGTAGTTTCTTTTTAGCAAAATCTACTTAGTTTTCTTATTGAAGTTGTTGTTTACTTCCATTTTACATTTCCTAGAGTGGTAGAATACTTTAATTTAGGTTCACTAATATCCTAATTAAAAAGTGTGTTGATCAGTTCATGCTTACCTACAAGTTTCTAGTCAAATTTGGTGCTACAAATAAACTGATTGTTTTGAAAATGAAGTAGGTTTGACTTTTTAGTTTTTTATTATTTTCTCAAAATCTTGCACTTTGTTCCTTAACTTTTTAGAATCCATTCCCATTATGTTTTGATGTTCTACAGGATTAGAACTTGATAATTATGGCATAAAACATGTGTAAATAGGTTGTTGGTATGTTCATATTGTATGATAGGAGTTTTTTGTTAATGAAATGAACATCATAGATTGGCTTCTTTCACCAAGCCATAGCTCTAGATATTTTTTTCATTTTTTCCCAAAATCAGAAACAACCACGACAATTTTTGTGATACCATTTCTCATCAGTAGGGATATATACTACTAGTACAATATTTCTTCAAAACCAATAATACCAAACACTGGAAATCACCTTCAAAATATGATCATGTCTTCCATTTGATTCTTGATAACATATAACCTTTATTATAGAGACAGAAATGAACACCTAAGACATAAACATTCCTCCAATAAATACCACTAGCATTTGCACCAGAGGTTGCAAAGGAAACGTCGTAAGGCATAAATTGAAGAAAGCAAATAGAGCAAAAAAATACTTTGATAAAGAATAAAAATATATTGAACACTCAAATCAATGCCCCATTAACTCGAACCACTT
Source organism: Pinus taeda (assembly GCA_000404065.3). NCBI lineage: Eukaryota > Viridiplantae > Streptophyta > Pinopsida > Pinales > Pinaceae > Pinus > Pinus taeda. The sequence goes on along the minus strand of APFE030585946.1, from coordinate 216,413 downwards.
AGTAGACATTCCATACAAAATGGGCATATCATCCAAGAGCATTGGTGCATAAGAGAGCCAATTAGTCAGGTAACATAAGTATAAATGGTTTCATATATTAAAATCCACAGGTCTAACAAATCTTGTTTAGCCATTTAAGATATAGAAGCTATCTTGTTTAGCCATTTAAAATATAAAAGCTTCGAAACCTTTGTATATGAGCTATTGTCAAATGACTGCCCTTGTCCTCAGAAGCATTACCACTAGTACCAAGGAGATCATGACCTTCAAGCTACCGAACCCCATGTATTTTATTACCTGATCTTAATGATTTCATTTGGTTATGTAAAAGCCCCATGTATTTCATTGCTTGATTATTATGTAAAAGGTTACACCTTCTCTGGAAATTTAGAGTTGAAAATTTAAAGGCTATCATCATATTTTGGTCTTCAACGCTGATTAGCATGCCATGAATCTATGGGGTTTTTTTGGGAGTTATCCAAGCAACCTTGCCCAATTTTTTATTTGAAATCCCATTACTTTTTGTTGTTGGGGTTTTTGGTTTTTTTTTTTGCTGGTGCACCCTTTGGGGTTTCTTGGCAGGCCTGCATGTTCTGCTGACTTGTTGGCCTCTTAGCCATTTTTTTGATTCGTTGTGAGACATTAAATGTTCAGCCTAGCTAATTTTTTTAACATAACATGTTCCCATGAATAAATTTACGGGGTTTTTTTTTCGGGAAAAAAAATAAAAAAATAATTAAAAAAAAAAAGAATTAATGCATTCATTTGGATATATATATATATATAATATATATATATATATATTGATTTAGAATATTATTGTAATGTTTTGTAATTATAATAATCATAATTTAATTTTAAAATTATCATTAAGTTAGTAATCAATTCCAAACTTATATATATATATTATATATATATATATTTATATATATATATATATATATATATATATATATATATATATATATATATATAATTTAATTTTAAAGTTATGGTTATGATATACATAGACATTTTGGTTTGTGAAATAAATATATTCCTTTGTGTAAGATTTGGTTACAAAAGTTTATAAAAATATAAGAATATAAGTGTTTTTCGTTTTAGATTGAAATATATAACCTCTTAAAAGATACATATTCTTAAACTACTAGTATTTAGAGGAGAAGAAGCAAGTGGCTCCTCCAATATTGCAGTGAAGAGCTGATAAAGCAGGTATAGTTAAGGTAAACAACAGAGTAACCACCCAAAAGTTAATCTGGTCCCCTGTTTGTAAATATTCTCAATATGCTCTTCAAATAATTTGAAAGATGGGTAAGAATTAAATCAATAGAAAATTATCATCCATCTGAGGAATTGGAACGATTCAGAAGAGATACTGACAAGAGAAAACAAGTAGTAAATATATCATACAGTATAGATAAAGAGGGGTCATCTCAAGCAATCTTCAACACCACAAAACAACACTTCAAAATTCACAAGTATGCCCTTGGATCTACCTTCTGCTTTATAGTATTTATAACATATTATGTTTGCAAAGGATTCCTTCTGAAAGTTCATTTATGAAAGCTTTTAGAGTCTAAAAATCTAACAGGTTACATACTGAGCATGGAAAAAGGGAAACCAAGACTGAATTGCCCTCCCAAGCTAAAGCTACTAAAGAAGCTCACTTCTATAGATCCATCCTATTTGCAATAAATGCCATATAAGCTCATCCTATCAAAAAAGACAGAAGCCAAAAAGGCCCTAGCTCTCGACTCATGCATGGTTCATTCTAAGAAACCATTGTTCCAACAAGCACGGAGTCCTTGAGGAAGGACACTAAACGAAAGATCTATAATCAAGGGTATTAAAATTCTATTAGTACCTTCTCTGGTTACTGATACGGACCTCGAGGGATGAGGGTGGCACTTTAGACAACCTGCCCTTTAACTACAAACACTAAAGCAATGTCCAGTGCAGACCTCCCAACCCACCTAATACTCGGAGAGTTACATTTAAGCAAGGAGAATCTTCTCCCCGTGGCCAAATCAAAATAAATGATGGAACAAAAAGAATGGTAAATTTTGATATATCAGTTGCAACACAAAATAACTTGGCAGTAGCTTATTACAGCGATTTTGTAGTACTTAATACATCTACTGGATCGAAAAATCTTGTTGTCAAAGTAGGTCCTGCAATAAATATGGCAAGTTTTCTCCCCAACCCCATACTAAATGGGTTGGAGATTATGAAGATGAGAAACTCTAACAAAAGTCTGGATGGACCTTTCCCACGGAACAGTTCTATCTTTACTGCAATTTAAATGTGAAAAAAAAGAATTTTCCTAATCTCAACATATACTATTTTCCTCAATCTCTCTCTCTCCATCATTCACTCTCAATCCTTCTATGAGTCTTTGCATAAGTTGGGTTTCTCAGATTTCACAAAAGAACATCATCACATGATCGAACAACTTGCTAATTCTCGTGCAAGGCTTAGGACAGCCCTATGGCTAGGCAGTCTGTTTTGAAATTTTCTTTACTGCAACAACCTTCCAGCTTTAATTTCGCACAATAATCAGAGTTAAAGTGAATGTCTGAAATATTGCAGTGAAGGGCTGATAAAGCAGGTATAGTTAAGGTAAACAACAGAGTAACCACCCAAAAGTTAATCTGGTCCCCTGTTTGTAAATATTCTCACTATGCTCTTCAAATAATTTGAAAGATGGGTAAGAATTAAATCAATAGAAAAGTATCATCCGTCTGAGGAATTGGAACGATTTAGAAGAGGTACTGACAAGAGAAAACAAGCAGTAAGGATTTGGAACGATTCAGAAGAGATACTAACAAGAGAAAACAAGCAATAAATATATCATACAGTATAGATAAAGATGTGTCATCTCAAGCAATCTTCAACACCACAAAACAACATTCCAAAATTCACAAGTATGCCCTTGGATCTATCTTCTGCGTTATAGTATTTATAACATATTATGTTTGCAAAGGATTCCTTCTGAAAGTTCATTTATGCAAGCTTTCAGAGTTTAAAAATCTAACATGTTACATACTGAGCATGGAAAAAGGTAAACCAAGACTGAATTGCCCTCCCAAGCTAAAACTACTAAAGAAGCTCACTTCTAGAGATCAATCCTATTTGCAATAAATGCCATATATGCTCAACCTATCAAAAGAGGCAGAATCCAAAAATTCCCTAGCTCTCAACTCATGCATGGTTCATTTTAATAAACCATTGTTCCAACAAGCACGAAGTCCTTGAGGAAGGACACTAAACGAAGGATCCGTAATCAAGGGTATTAAATTCTATTAGTATCTTCACTAGTCACTGATATGGACCTCCAGGGATGAGGGTGGCACTTTAGACAACCTGCCCTTTAACTACAAACACTGAAGCAATGTCGAGTGTAGTGCAAACCTCCTAACCCACCTAATACTCCAAGAATTACATTTAAGCAAGGAGAATCTTCTCCCCGGGGCGAAATCAAAATAAATGATGGAACAAAAAGAATGGTAAATGTTTGAAAATCATATTTGCAAATTTCTAAGTTGCTTGATTTTCACGCAGTTTACAAAATTTCTGGCCGGTTTTTAACTAGATGCATATTAGCTTGTAGAAATCGAAGCATGAATATTCATTTTCAATTGCCCATTTTTCCCCAAAAATAAGCCTAATGACTAATATTAGGCAATAATTTTTCTTCTCCTCAGATCTGTGATATATACAGAATGGAAATTGATTTGAGAACTCTGTAAACAGAGAATGAGAGACCAAAAAATAGATCAGACCCACTTTATCTAATGGTTTCTTCGTCCATCCAGAACAAACCCAATTGACCATTGACAGCGTCCAAATCATTTAACATAAAATCTAAAGTAGATAGCGGTAACCACAGAGATTGATCTATAATATCTGTAAGGAAGTATATAAAACTCTGTAACCAAAGTATATCACTCACTTCTGGGAGTAGAAGACCTGTTTCTGTCTGCTGACAAAAACATCATCGCTGAGGATATTCCTGCCACAAGACGCTATGCATTCAGTCAGTTTCGCCATTATCCCTGTCTGATCCTATACAACATCCATACAATCACAAATACCATTATGGTTATTATTATCTCCAACCAAAGAGGAAATGAGAAAATATATGTTGTTGGTTCCTTATAGGACACTGAAAAACATGCGCGCCATTGAATATGCTGGAAGCTGTGGATTGTATGGATGTTTCTTCTCTGACAACCTTCCATGAATGATACGAACAAATTAACTGTGGTGGGCTTGTGTTTGACAAGGAGGGGGATCCCACTGCAGATGCAAATGAAGGTAAGTAGTGTCTTATTAATCTTTCATTCTTCCAATTTCTCGTAAATTTCTTCATCGCCATCTTCAATGATCTTAATCACCTTTGAATCAACGGATCACCATCTTCAATGATCTCAATCGCCTTTTAATCAACAACTGATACGGACCTCCAGGAATGAGGGTGGCACTTTAGACAACCTGCCATTTAACTACAAACACTGAAGCAATGTCCAGTGCAGACCTCCCAACCCACCTAATACTACGAGAGTTACATTTAAGCAAGGTGAATCTTCTGCCCGGGGCCAAATCAAAATAAATGATGGAACAAAAAGAATGGTAAATTTTGATATATCAGCTGCAACACAAAATAACTTGGCAGCAGCTTATTACAGCGATTTTGTAGTACTTAATACATCTACTGGATCGAAAAATCTTGTTGTCAAAGTAGGACCTGCAATAAATATGGAAAGCGTTCTCCCCAACACCATACTAAATGGGTTGGGGATTATGAAGATGAGCAACTCTAACAAAAGTCTGGATGGACCTTTCCCACAGAACAGTTCTATCTTTAATGCAATTTAAATGTGAAAAAAACGAATTTTCCGAATCTCAACATATATTGTTTTCCTCAATCTCTCTCTCTCTCCATCATTCACTCTCAATCCTTCTATGAGTCTTTTCATAATTTGGGTTTCTGAGATTTCACAAAAGAACATCATCAGATGATCGAACAACTTGCTAATTCTCATGCAAGGCTTAGGACAGCCCTATGGCTAGGCAGTCTGCTTCGAAATTTTCTTTACTGCAACAGCCTTCCAGCTTTAATTTCGCACAATAATTAGAGTTAAAGTGAATGGCTGAAATATTGCAGTGAAGGGCTGATAAAGCAGGTATAGTTAAGGTAAACAACAGAGTAACCACCGAAAAGTTAATCTGGTCCCTTGTTTGTAAATATTCTCATTATGCTCTTCAAATAATTTGAAAGATGGGTAAGAATTAAATCAATAGAAAATTATCATCTGTCTGAGGAATTGGAATGATTCAGAAGAGGTACTGACAAGAGAAAACAAGCAGTAAGGAATTGGAACGATTCAGAAGAGATACTGACAAGAGAAAACAAGCAGTAAATATATCATACAGTATAGATAAAGAGGGGTCATCTCAAGCAATCTTCAACACCACAAAACAACACTTCAAAATTCACAAGTATGCCCTTGGATCTGTCTTCTGCGTTATAGTATTTATAACATATTATGTTTGCAAAGGATTCCTTCTGAAAGTTCATTTATGCAAGCTTTCAGAGTCTAAAAATCTAACACGTTACATACTGAGCATGGAAAAAGGGAAACCAAGACTGAATTGCCCTCCCAAGCTAAAACTACTAAAGAAGCTCACTTCTAGAGATCCATCCTATTTGCAATAAATGCCATATAAGCTCAACCTATCAAAAAAGGCAGAAGCCAAAAAGTCCCTAGCTCTCGACTCATGCATGGTTCATTTTAAGAAACCATTGTTCCAACAAGCACAAAGTCCTTGAGGAAGGACACTAAACGAAGGATCCGTAATCAAGGGTATTAAATTCTATTAGTATCTTCACTGGTCACTGATATGGACCTCCAGGGATGAGGATGGCACTTTAGACAACATGCCCTTTAACTACAAACACTGAAGCAATGTCCAGTGCAGTGCAGACCTCCTAACCCACCTAATACTCCGAGAGTTACATTTAAGCAAGGAGAATCTTCTCCTCGGGGCCAAATCAAAATAAATGATGGAACAAAAAGAGTGGTAAATGTTTGAAAAACATATTTGCAAATTTCTAAGTTGCTTGATTTGCACGCAGTTTACAAAATTTCTGGCCGGTTTTTAACTAGATGCATATTAGCTTGTAGAAATCGAAGCATGAATCTTCATTTTCAATTGCCCATTTTTCCCCAAAAATAAGCCTAATGACAAATATTAGGCAATAATTTTTCTTCTCCTAAGATCTGTGATATATACACAATGGAAATTGATTTGAGAACTCTGTAAACAGAGAATGAGAGACCAACAAATAGATCAGACCCACTTTATCTAATGGTTTCTTCCTCCATCCAGAACAAACCCAATTGACCATTGACAGCCTCCAAATCGTTTAACATAAAATATGAAGTAGATAGCGGTAACCACAGAGATTGATCTATAATATCTGTAAGGAAGTATATAAAACTCTATAACCAAAGTATATCACTCACTTCCGGGAGTAGAAGACTTGTTTCTGTCTGCTAACAAAAACGTCATCGTTGAGGATATTCCCGCCACGAGACGTTATGCATTCAGTTAGTTTCGCCATTATCCCTGTCTGATCCTGTACAACATCCATACAATCACAAATACCATTATGGTTATTATTATCTCCAACCAAAGAGGAAATGAGAAAATATATGTTGCTGGTTCCTTATAGGACACTGAAAAACATGCGCGCCATTGAATAGGCTGGAAGTTGTGGATTGTATGGCTGTTTCTTCTCTGACAACCTTCCATGAATGATACGAACGAATTAACTGTGGTGGGCTTGTGTTTGACAAGGAGGGGGATCCCACTACAGATGCAAATGAAGGTAAGTAGTGTCTTATGAATATTTCATTCTTCCAATTTCCCGTAAATTTCTTCATTGCCATCTTCAATGATCTCAATCGCCTTTGAATCAACGGATCGCCATCTTCAATGATCTCAATCGCCTTTGAATCAACGGCTGACGTTGTTTCAATCATCTAACATATAATCATGTGGTTTACAAGGATGACAAGTAAGCAGAGAGGGGAGTTGATTTCAGAGGGAAACGCCTTACGGCGTAATAACTAACAATGTATTGGAATTTATTATCAAAACATTCCTTGAAACATTGTTCTATGATAAACTTCAACCTTGAAAATAGGGGAGATAAACGTTGAAAATGTGTTGTCATTTTATGTGTCAACACGTTATATACAAAGTTTGTACTCCACTTAAACCAAGTGTTTGGCATTGAATCCCCCCACAGCATGTTTTGTGGCTCAAAGCCCAAGTTTTGAGTGATATTATTGTAAACCCCCACGAATTGCAGGCACAGAGTGTGAAATGTATGTTTTGAATGTAATTTCTACCTACCTATTAGTGCCTAAATCTACCTAAGGTTGAGAAAGGTAGGATCTAGGGTAGCATCAAACCACGCTTAACCTGATAGCTAGCCCTACCAGGTCAGGAGAGGGCTCTCTCCTTGTCAATCTCAGCAAATTATGATTAATGTGGGCTTGAGATGACTAATATGAATATTGATCTTAAGCTAGGTATGTGTGAAAAATATTTTGATTGAATTTAATGATGTTTTGTTGGCTCGGATGGAAAGGCAGGTTTGGGTCTAGGGAATTAGGCTTAGTTTTGTAGAGATCTCTATGGGGCAAGGTAGGAAACTGATTTTACACTTCAAATTGAATGGAATGGAGAGCTTTAGACAGGTGATGAGTTAAAGAGGGCAAGAAAACCTCAGGGATCCTCTTCAAACAGTTAAAAACATAAATAACTTAGCAAACCCTAGGTAGAGCATTGCAATTTCAATGGATTCTACCTATATCCTTGTTTGTTTTAGTTAAGATGAAGCAAGAGAGATAATGGCATACATAAAACATAAGTAAACTCACAATTACAGAAGGGAAAAAAATACCAAAGCAAGATGCCACATGAATCCCATAAATTTTTGCAAACCCTAGTCTATTCCTTATCCAAAACTGTTGATATGAGTATACAATGAAGCTCCTAGCTTTCTCAAAAGTCCAACCATGCTAATCATTGAAAAATTACAAGATATAGGCAACCAAAAACTCCTCCTAGCCTCTACGGGTCGAGCTCATAAGTTTAGGATCTGTTCCAACAAATTCTAAACTGAGAATTAAAAGGTAGGTAGTGGAACAACTTGCCTCTAAAAACTAGCGAACTCATTCATTCAGTTGCAAACTACCTTTTCTTGGATGAATCTACCTCTATGAGTGAAAATTTAACATATTTACATCAAAATCCATCAATTCACATCAAATTACATCATTATTTTGACTATTATAAAAAAAAAAAGTCAAAGTGTGAAGAAACTAGGCGAAAAACAGAGTTTTTGACAAAACATGAGCAAAATTCCTTCAATGTGCCGCGCTGATTTCCCTATGTGTAGCGCCTATTTGCAGCTAATTTTGGAGGCCTTCCTGATGTCTAAATTTACTCCAAGTGTGCTTGATGGAAATTAATTCCTGTCTAATTTCTAGAACAAGTGCAATTTTTGAATTTGGCCCCCATTTGCCACTCCAAAACTGAGTTCTGCCAACACTGCTTCCTGTGTCCAAAAAGGGGAAGAAAGGTCATTTTTGGAGTGTTTTTGACCTTTTTGGGGGCTCAAAACCTGTCAAAATTTCTTGACCATTTGTGAGCATGCATATGTTTTCATGAAAAATCCAAAAATACTAAGTTTTCATCAAAAGGAGACCCCCATAAAAAGCGAGCTCCAGGTGGCGCGGCGCATTGGGTAGAAAAACCTGTGTTTTGGCCCAAAAATTCCAAAATTGCAAAAAGTATCCCAATTTTTTGAAATTTGGGCTGAGTTTCCTCCATTAAGTGTTGTGTTGGGCCAAGGAAGCCTCAGCCAAAATCTGAAGTCTATCTTGCTCCTTTCGCTTCCTTGATGCCTTCTTCAACTTGGCCTTCAAGTTCCTGATTCGTGCCTTGCAACTTTTGTTTCTCGCCAAGTAATGGTAGGCCATGTGCCTCAACATATTTTTCTCCCTCTTGGCCTTCTCTAGCATCCTTTCCCAAGTGCAATTTTGTGTCCTCAAGCCAAGATTCACGATCAGCTTGAATTTCTTGCTCAAGTGTGGTCAATTTGATTTTCCTCCACTTGGCAGCTTGTCGATTTTGCCTTCACATTTTTGTGCTCCATGGATGAGTGGGATTGATGAGGAGCAGGTTTGACACTAGTTGTAGGGTTTTAAGGAATGAAAGGGTCTAGGGGATGATATTTAGGGTTTGGGATGGCAATTAGGGTTTTGGGGATATTTGACTAGGGTTTGGGATAGTGGGATTAGGGAGTTAAGGTTAGTTGATTACATATATGGGAAATGTGGAATGGGTAGATGAGAATATAAGGAGAGGGAGAAAATGATTGAGGGAATGAAGTAGTGAGGGAGTGAGAAATGGCTAATAGTGGAATTAGTAGCAAAACATACAATTTGAAAACCCTATGCAACTGCTTTTGGCAAGAGATGTAAAGAGGTAGGGTTTTGATTTTTTCTCATTAAATCACCATAATCACCAAGGTAACTCATTCATTGGTCATGGAGGGATGTTAACTTACTTGGGAAATGAATAATTTAGAAATTTGAGAGTCTTTGGAGGAATATTTGAATGGATTTAAGGATTTTTAGCCCAATTCACCACACCATCTCAATGCATCGCGCCAGTTCATTTTTTACACTGCAGAGGGCTGCCCAATGCGTAACGCCATCTCAATGCGTAGCACCTTTTTGCAGGAGAATTTTGGAGGCCTTCACAGTGTCCAAATTGGGCACGGAATAGCTCGTTGGAAATCTTAATGAGTCTACTTTCCACCCCAACTTTAATTTTTCAATTTTGAGTTCATTGGTCATGTCAAAAATCAAATCTCCCAAGACTGGTCAAAATGTGCAAAATGAGGCTGCCTTAAGGAAGAGTGTTGTTGCAGTCAATTTTTGAAGGTCTTCCTCAACTCCCAATTGAGCTAATGATATATCATTGGAAATCTCTTTGTGTAGAGTTATCATTTGACTCATCAAAAAAGTCATTAGGCCCACCAAGCTAGGAGAAATATTGATTTGCCCAAGGTCATTTGAGAGGTGCATCAATTCTCCTGAGGCAACTGTATTTTTGACATTTCTCTAAGACCATGACACCTGTGTAAAAAGTGAAGGATTTGTTTCTTCCTTGCCCTATTTTGGGCAAAAAACTCTCTCAGTTTTCCCAAATTCATCTTTTCTTGCTCAAAAACATCATTGGAGTAAAACTTATCCTAATGTGTGGAGCAGGGGATTTGTCGAAATGAAGTGAAATGAAGGGGATAAGGAACTTCCAAATTCTTGAGAAAATTTTGGGAACTAGGGAGGGATGTTATGAAGTAGGAAAAGTGGAATTTTAAATATTGAGTGAGGGGAAGGGGTCCGAAAGAGAAAAACACAGGCCTAGCCTAGAAAATTATCAAGTTGTAGCAAGAAACTAGGGTTTGTGCGAAAATGAGGAATTTGGGGGATCTTAGTGATGGATAGTGTTTAATAAGGTACATTAAGGATAGGGGAAGGTGTATTAACATCAAGATACAAGTTTTGCTGATGATTTGACCATCCAAGAGAAATTACCTTCAAAACCCTAGGAGAGGGAAATGAACCTTACCTAGGAACAACTGAAGCATGAACAAGGTGTAAAATTACCCACTGGAACTTGACATGATGATGCAAACCCGGTGAATGATGGTACACTTAGTTGAATGGTGACATGGACCGAAATTTGGACAACTTTGAAAGGAGTGAAAACAAGCCCTAGACCTAATACCTAGTGACCAAATTTTGCTTGAAGACTCACAGAAATGACAAAATTTGACCTTGACACCTTAAAATCACTTTGTGAGAGCATGTTTGATCACTGGAGGAAGGCTGCAAATACTGACACTAAAATTGGCTCCAATGGGTATGGTAACTCCTTGGAGGTGCCAAGAACTATAGATCTCTGGGAAAGCAGGTAATGCCTTCGTCCATATGGGCTATGGAGTTAATAACTTTGACAGACTAAAATCAATATCTTGTCAAAAAAACATCGGAACTCAAGGCTCAAGACTCATAGTTGAACTCACTAATTCAAAGCTGAAACAAGAATCTCAAAAACTGAAACTAGACACTCAGTTGAAACTATCTTTAAACTGAATGAAACACAAAATGACTCAAGACTAAAACACAACTGACAAACTGGAAAATATGCTCAAAATGGAGCTTATTCAATACAACCTACTCTAGTTGTTCCATTCATCACCTGATTAAGTGAAATGAAACAACCAATGCAACCAAGTAAGTATTCTAGCTGTTGTTTGAATTCTCTACAAGTGCTTGCTTATGAACAACAAGAGAGAACAATTGAAAGGAAACTCCCATGACAACTTGTGAATAGATCCATTGAATGATATGAATTCTCTATCTGCCTCGAAAAACACTGCATAAGGATCTTGAAGTTGATTCACACTAGGACTTAGCTCATCCAATGGATTGCTTTTCTTCTACTCATACCATGAATGCAAACTTTGATATGAGCTTTGTGACGAGACTCCTGTTGAAAATGACAAAGAAACTGGCTGCCAGATCAAGTTTGGATCAATACTTTTGTCAAGATCACAGATAGGAGAAGGACTTTGACTACAAACATTATCCAACACATCAGCTATTGGATCATGAAAAACTTGAAAAAATTGTTGCAACCCATTTTCCATTGGTTCCGATGAGATTGCATGACTTTCTACAGGCTGCTCATTTGAAGATACACTATGCAGTTTTCCCTTCAAAAACTGAAATGATTCAAAACAAAATGGTACGGAATCATCTTGTATCATTTGATCGTATGTGCCAGCTTCCAACTCTTCATCTGCAGCTTGACAATCAATGGCATTCCGGGGCTGCAAATCTGGATATGAGAAGTCTTGAACAAGGATTTCATTGTCCTCAAGATGATCCAGATCAAAACTTGTCGACAATTGATTTCTGATTGCATGAAATTTTCCTTTGACGAACTGAAATGAAGCAAAACAAAAAGGCAAGGATCCTTCACTTACTTCAAAATTTGTTGCACTTTCCTCGTCACTGTCTTAGCTGATATGCGATGTTCGAAAATTGTATTTGAGCTATTGAAAATGAACTTCTTCCTCCCACAAACTAGCTACTGGTTTGTCTGCAAGATTAGCTTCTGTTTGGAGAACATAATCATCATCATATTGATCAAACTGAGGCAAATCATCAGTATAAAAAACATCATCAAGCATACATGTCATATCAACAGATATCTCTTCTCTAAGATGATCTATAAGACAATCATTATGAGATCTATGAAAGTTGGGATAAGAAAGAAGATGCTTTGGATCAACAACTTGTTCTTCTTCAATCAGTGAGCCATATGCTTGAACATTATACTCATTCCTTGTGATGATCCTTTGCATCGTCTCTTCCACTGCACTTACCAAAATGTCAAGCTTTACCTCTAGAGATGTTGATTCCTCCGGATCTATGTTTTTCATCTCTTCTTCCTTCAACTTTGCCCTTCGGATCAGCAAATGAGCCTATACATCTACTACACTATTTTTCATATCTTCAAGTGTTGCAAGATTCCTTTCTCTCGGCTGAAACTCCATTTCCAGATAAAAGGCACCCGGGTAGTGCAAGAGAGTGGATCCAAGAGGAGGTCTTATATTAACCGGCATCAAATAATAAACTTGGCTAAATCTGACAAAAAAATGTTGTATTGTTTCCCCTGGAAATCTTTTCAATTGGTTATACTCTTCTATAATCAAGAAAGGGTTTTTAATTACCACCCACCTGTCGAGGAAAACTTTGACGAACTACTGGTAAACTGAGATGCTCGTATCAGGCAAGATCTTGAACCAACCCTTGACTTTGCCTTGCAAAGAAAGAGCAAAAAGCCTAATACTAACATCTTCTTCATTAACTTCAAAAAGGTCAAGAAAGGACTCAAAATTCAATACATGTCTCTCAGCAGTGATGTTGTTGCATTCACCGTCAAATATTGGTAGATATAGGTCATGATGTTTAGGGAAAGCATGGGATATAGGAGGTAAAATCAGAGGCTTGTATCGATCTAGAATTTTACAAGGTAGTGGGGTATGTACAGAAAGTATAGAATCAGTCTTGGTCTCTTTAGGTTCATCATTTTGAAGATGGTCATCACAAAATTCAGAAGACGGGTTTTGATCAAGCTCAAAGGCATGCAAATCTTTAGTATTCATAATATTCAAAGGGAAGGAATCAAATGCAGGCTGAGGATCTTTTGTCAAACACAATATACTTTGCAAAGCCTTCTTGACATTCTTAGGAAAAGAGAAGAAATAATTTATAACAAGGAACAAAATGTCTTGGATGAAATTCCAACTTGAATGCCTAATCTCTCCATATTTTCCTTTCATGTTTCTGTTGGTCGGGTGCATCCTCCAATGGAGTCCTTGGATCTAATCTCGAAACTGATTTGGAATCGCCAAGTGAATGGTTTCAGCCTTTCTGGTGTCTGATCGTTGTCCACCATCAACAATCAAATCCGAACTTGATACATGTTACCTGGGCATGTTGCAAGTCATATGTTCAGCATATAAGACTAGACTGGAGATTGACTGAAGCAGATTTTATCTACTTATGCACTCACAAAGAAATGTGCAATTCGAAGGCTTCCTAACATAACTTCAGGATCCGTCTGTAGTTTATAAAGAAAGAACACTAACAAACAAATACACTTTTCTTCCCCATTGGAGTCGGCACTATGTTAGTGCCTAAATCTACCTAAAGCTGAGAAAGGTAGGATCTAGGGTAACATCAAGCCACGCTTAACCTGGTAGCTAGCCCTACCAGGTTGGGAGACGACTCTCTCCTTGTCAATCTCAGCAACATATGATCAATGTGGGCTTGAGATGATTGATATGAATACTGATCTTAGGCTAGGTATGTGTGCAAAAGAGTTTGATTGAATTTAATGATGTTTTGTTGTCTCAGATGGAAAGGCAGGTTTGGGTTTGGGGAATGAGGCTCAGTTTTGCAGAGATCTCTATGGGGCAAGGTAGGAAACTGGTTTAGCACTTAAAATTGAATGAAATGGAGAGCTTTAGACAGGTGAGGAGTTGAATAGGGCAAGCAAACCTCAGGGATCCTCTTCAAACAGCCGAAAAGATAAATAACTAAGCAAACCCTAGGTAGATCACTACAGTTTTAATGGATTCTACCTATATCCTTGTTTGTTTTAGTTAAGATGAAGAAAGAGAGATAATGGCATACATAAAACATAAGTAAACTCATAATTATAGAAGGAAACACAATACCAAAGCAAGATGCCACATGAATCCCATAAAGTGCTGCAAACCTTGGTCTATTCCTTAGCCAAAATTGTTGATATGAGTACAGAATGAAGCTCCTAGCTTTCTCAAAAGTCCAACCATGCTAATGACTGAAAAATTACAAGATATAGGCAACCAAAAACTCATCCTAGCCTCTAGGGTTCGATATCATAATTTTAGGATTTGTTCCAACAAATTCTAAACTGAGAACTAAAATGTAGGTAGTGGAACAACTTGCCTCTAAAAACTAGGGAACTGATTCATTTAGTTGCAAACTACCTTTTCTTGGATGAATCTACCTCTATGAGTGAAAAATTAACATATTTACATCAAAATCCATCAATTCACATCAAATTACATCATGATTTTCTCTATTAGAAAGAGAAAGTCAAAGTGTGAAGAAACTAGGTGAAAAACTGAGTTTTTGACCAAAAATGAGCAAAATTCCTCCAATGCGCCGCACTGATTTCCCTATGCATAGTGCCTTTTGTAGCTAATTTTGGAGGCCTTCCAGATGTCCAAATTTGCTCCAAGTGTGTTTTTTAAAAATTTATTCCTATCTACTTTCCATAACAAGTGGAATTTTTGGATTTGGTCCCCATTTGCCTCTCCAAAACAGAGTTCTGCCAACATTGCTTCCTGTGTGTCCATAAAGGGGCAGAAAGGTCATTTTTGTGGTGTTTTTGGCTTTTTTGGGGGCTCAAAACCTATCAAAATTTCTTGGCCATTTGTGAGCATGAATATATTTCTACAAAAAAATCCAAAAATGCTAATTTTTCATCAAAATGAGACCCCCATGAAAGGCGAGCGCCAGGTGGAGCGGCACATTGACCAGAAAAACCTGTGTTTTGGCCCAAAAATTCTAAAATTGCGAAAAGTGTCCCAAATTTTTGAAATTTGGGCTGAGTTTCCTCCATTAAGTTATATGTTCATCCAAGGAATCCTCAGCCAAAATATGAAGTCTATCTTGCTCCTTTCGCTTCCCCGATACCTTCTTCAGCATGGCCTTCAAGTTCCTGATTCGTGCCTTGCAACTTTTGTTTCTCACCAAGTAATGCTAGGCCATGTGCATCAACATAGTTTTCTCCTTGTTGGCCTTCTCTAGCATCCTTTCCCAAGTGAAATTTTGTTCTCTCAAGCCAAGATTCACGATTAGCTTGAATTTCTTGCTCAAGTGTGGTCAATTTGATTTTCCTCCTCTTGGCAGCTTGCTGATTTTTCCTTCATGCTTTTGAGCTCCATGGATCAGTGGGACTGACGAGGGGAGGGTTTGATATAGCTATATGGTTTTAGGGAATTAAAGGGTTTAGGGGATGATATTTAGGGTTTGGGATCGCAATTAGGGCTTTGGGGATATTTGACTAGGGTTTGGGATAGTGGGATTAGGGATTTAGGGTTAGTTGATTAGGGATATGGGAAATGTGGAATGTGTAGATGAGAATGTAAAGAGAGGGAGAAAATGATTGAGGGAATGAAGGAGTAAGGGAGTGAGAAATGGCTAGTAGTGAAATTAGCAACAAAACATACAATTTGCAAACCCTATGCAACTGCTTTTGGCAAGAAATGTAAAGAGGTAGGGTTTTGATTTTTTCTCATTAAATCACCATAAACACCAAGGTAACTCATTCATTGGTCATGGAGGGATGTTAACCTACTTGGGAAATGAAGAATTTAGAAATTTGAGATTCTTTTGAGGAATATTTGAATTTATTTTAGGCTTTTTATCCCAATGCGCCGCGCCATCTCTATGCGTCGCGCTAGTTCATTTTTTACAGTGCATAGCGCTCCCTAATGCATAGCGCCATCTAAATGCGTAGCGCCTTTTTCTAGGAGACTTTTGGAGGCTTTCGTGGTGTCCAAATTCAGCACAAGATATCTCGTTGGAAATATTATTGAGTCTACTTTCCAAACCAGCTTGACGTTTTCAATTTGGAGTTCATTTTCCCTGTCAAAAATCAAATCTCCCAAGACTGGTCAAAATGTGAAAAATGAGGCTGCATCAAGGAAGAGTGTTGTTACAGTCAACTTTGGAAGGCCTTTCTCAAATCCAAATTAAGCTCATGATGTATCATTGAAAATATATTTGTGTATAGTTATCATTCGACTCATCAAGCAAGTCATTAGGCCAACCAAGCTAGGAGAAATCTTGATTTTCCCAAGGTCACTTCAGAGGTGCATCAATTCTCTTGAGGCAACTATATTTCTGACATTTCTCTAAAACCATGAAAACTGTGTAAAACGTGAAGGAGTTTTTTCTTCCTTGGCCTATTGTGGACAGAAACCTCTCTCATTTTTTCCAAATTCATCTTTTCTAGCTCAGGAAAATCATTGAAGTAAAACTTATCCCAATGTGTGGAACAGAGGATTTGTCGAAATGAAGTGAAATGAAGGGGATAAGGAGCTTCTAAATTCTTGAGAAAATTTGGCGAAGTAGGGAGGGATGTTAGGAAGTAGGGGAAAGTGCAATTTCAAAGATTGAGTGAGGGGAAGGGGTGCAAAAGGACAAAACACAAGCCTAGCCTACAAAATTGTCAAGTTGTAGCAAGAAACTAGGGTTTGTGTGAAAATGAGGAATTTGGGGGATATCAGTGACGGAAGTGTTTAATAATGTATGTTAAGGATACGGAAAGTTTTATGAACATCAGGATACAATTTTTGTGGATGATTTGACCATCCAAGAGAAATTACCTTTAAAACCCTGGGAGAGGGCAATGAACCTTACCTAGGCACAACTGAAGCGTGAACAACATGTAAAATTACCCAGTGGAACTTGACATGATGATGAAAACCCTCTAAATGACGGTACACTCAATTGAATGGTAACATGAACCGACATTTGGAAAACTTTGAAAGGAGTGAAAACAAACCCTAGACCTAATAATACCTAGTGACCAAATTTTGCTTGAAGACTCACTGAAATGACAAAATTTGACCTTGACACCTGAAAAAACACTTTGTAAGGGCATGTTTGATCACTGGAGGAAGGCTACAAAGACTGACGCTAACACTACCCATGGTCTGCAGACCATGGGATTATATAAATAGAGTGAAGCTCTAAGTGTAAAAGATAGGTAGTAAGTTAGAGAAAAGTATGAGATAGAAGTACAGAGCAAGTGTCTAAGTGTATCTTGGTTCATAGTAGCAGGAAGAGGCTCTACAGCTAAGTGCGTAGAGCCCTAGTAGAGTCTACAGCTGAGTGCATGGACCCCTATGGCTAAGTGCAGAGTATATAACCGAAGGAAGAGAATAATAAATAGAATTTTTATCTGAATTATGTGTATCTGTCTTAGGTTATTATCTGTTGAGTATGAATTGCAATCATAGTATTTATTTACTACAGGGACATGTATGAATTGTGAATATTGCTAAGGATAACTGAAAGCACACAATAATCTAAGTTAATCAACTAAGATAGGATTACTAGTAACGACTTGGGTAATAACACTATTCGGCCCTCAAGTAGGGTTGCATGAAGACAACATCACAGGCTACGAGGTACAGGTAAGTGTGCAAACCAACGTGCGCGCAGGGCCGAATCATAGACCACTTGAACCCATTAGACATCCCCAGGGTGTGGAAAGTTGGTTCTAGCACCCTCCCATACTACTTTGATTGATACCTCAATCCACACTGCTCGGATTGTTGCCGAAAGGGCCAGTAGTACCGGGATTTGTTTGGCTAAATCACCTTCGAACCTGTGTCAGGCCCCAACAAGCTAACAAATGGTTCTGTTGATGGTACCGGGATCTTCATAAGGGATGTTTGATGTCCTGTCATTGGAATCCAATGAAGAAAGAAATTGAAGGGTGGTTGGACATTAAGATTCACGAGTTCGCGACACAAGAAAATAGGAATCTGTGAGTATCAAAGGAACAATGGTTAGAGCACTTCTTATATACGGGAATCCACAAAAATTTCTTTGCATCCTTCGCCTCTGAGTTGTATGAGTGGATCACGAGGCTAGCAGATAGTTATTGAAGGTGTAGGCGCAACAAACCAATTGTGTGGACTCTAGAATTGCTACACTAACTAGAAGCATTGGAAGATAAGACCGCATGCGCTGTGGACCATTGGCCCGATCGAATTATAGGAGGATTTATTACCAAGTTCGTGGTAGATGTGATAGTCAGCCACAACGAGGTAGAAGGACACTTCCTCAAAGGACCGTGAGGTAAGTACATTAAATCTTTGAACACTTGGATTAAAATTCTATTGTGTGAAAAGCTGGTTATGTGAATAAATTGATGATTGGGGCTCCGTGAAGTGGGAGGATCTATAGGATCGAAGGTAGCACAGAAATATAAACTCACCCCTTGATTTTTCCTCAGTGAGAAACCGAGGAAGAGCTCACGAAAGTTTCACCAAGAAGTGCGATCAGTCTAATAAGGTAGTGAATTCTACACATACCACCTCCACCTACACCACCACCAATCTAACCATCTTCACCTCCATCTCCACTCAGACCATCTACACCTCCACCACAATTCAATATGGCGAGCGCAATAAAATTTCTGGTGTTTAGAGGAGTAGGGAACAAAGATCTGAACCAATTTTGGTTCGTGGTAAAAGCTGTATGGGAAGCACAAGCAGTCGTAGATGACAATATAAAGAAGGCAACACTGGTAAGCATGTTGCAAGATCACGCACTAACATGGTACATTAAACATTCTAATGACCATCCAAACGTAGGGATTGTAGATATCTAGCTTGCACTGAATAGGGAATTTAGTAGGCCAAAATCAGAGACACAATCGATTATCAGGTTTAAGGAAATCATGATGCTTCTAGGCGAGATCCCATGGGATCTGGATTAGAGACTAAAGGGTATGATTCGTGAAGCCAACATGACCTTGATGGATGGAAAACACCACACATGGTTTGTAGAGTCACTAATGCAACATTTAATGATGGCACTGTCACGGCAGAAGTTATCCACCCAGGTCGAAGCTTTGGAGATTGCAATGAGACGGCACGAGACCCCAACACAAGATCCTGGTCTGGGAGTCCAACAAGTCCACACACAATTGCAAAATTTGTGTTTGGAAATGCATAGTTTGAAACACGACATGACAACTTGCCTAGAAGAGTGCGAGGAGGTATGGTGCAAAATGCAAAGGCCAAGGGCATGAAAAGGACCATTTTCCAGTCTTCATGAATTACTCATCAATAGGAGGGTCGATGCGATTATGACTAGAGGCATAAGTAGGTCCAAGCATGGTGCCTATGTTATGGTGTGTGATTTGTCATATAGGAGGAAAACATGCTATGAATAACTGTCACCTATTACAGAAGCATAAGCAGACGTCGTAGCAATTGTTTTATAATTTCTGCAGGTTGGTAGGTCATGATGAGCACACCTACAGAAGTTGGGAGTTAATGATGGATCAGACTCCGGCTACATAGTGCAGACCAAAACACTATCCCTCGATCCAAATGAAGGGATGACATGTGCTAGATTTCAGGGGTGCGGATGAGGTCGAGGTGGAATGGGACTAGGAAGGGGTCGCAGACAGCTAATTTGTTACAATTGCGGAGGGCCAGGGAATTATGACTGCAATTGTACAAATCTGATGAGAGTATCATGTTTATATTGTACTTAGTTTGATCATGAGACAGAGGACTTCCCTACACTGATAGCGAGGCTGCACGATAAAGGGATACTGCAACCTCCCCCGACTCAAAATTTGCAAATGATGAGGTTTGAGATTCGTGAAGAGGACCCAAATGTAAACATCATGCTTCGAAGTAGTATCATGACAGGAGATGACAAAGGTAAGTAGCCTGAAGAAAGTGCGTGGGTTTGCAAGGCTCCTACAAAGGAACCTAAATTTGATTTGGAGCGCGCGAAGGAGACATTCATGGAAGCTAAGAAGAGCTTCACGGAGGCCTCCACTTTAGGTAGTAAGGATCAACTAGGACCGGAGATGGATCCTTCAATGCTCACTACCTTTCTCGAGACACGTATGAAGCTGTTGCACAACAACAACGCTGTGAAGGGATTGTAGGAGCTTACCACTTAGTGCGCTGGGTCAGGAGAACATGTATAGTCCAGAAGCTCGGAAATAATACATCGCAAAGAAGAAGGGAAATGAGATTGACTACACAAATCGAAGAGTATGAAATGGATCAAGTAATTATGGATCTAGGATTGGACACGAATGTGATACCAAAGCAGACATGGGAGCGCATGGGTAGGCCCACGTTGTAATGGTCCCGTGTTCAATTACAAATGGCAAACCAGTAGAAGACCCTACCGATGCGAATATTGTAGGGGATAATGGTAGAAATAGAAGGTGCAAGTGTGTTTGCAGGTTTTGAAGTGATAGAGATTGTTGTTGACAATAATATCTATCTCATGCTACTGGGAATAGATTAGGCCACTGATATAAATAGAGTGATAAGCTTGAAGAAGCGCAAAATGATTTTTGAGAAAAAGGCACTACGCATAGTGGTACCTTTAGACCCTAAGGAAGGAGCGCGCTACACAAAGCCAGTGCATGACGACGAGAGTGACGACGAGCTAGATTGTATCTACAGGATGACCACTCAGGAATAGGATTGGCCGGATTTCATGGGAGTGCGAAAGATCCTGCACATCAGATTCAGATGAGGAAACAGAACGATGGCAAAACCAGTTACACAAGGTAACCATGCTCAATTACAACATGATTGTAAGATCACTGTGTTGCATGACAATAGAGGTAAGACATCTGCCTATGTATGACAAGTTGACAATGGTGGATGAATTACTGAACAAATTTGAAAGTGTAGTGCCTGAACAGTAGCGGTTTGATGCTCTGAAATGGGCACTGCGCACTATGCCCGCAAGGTGGTGGGGTATGCATCAGAGAAGCTTTGAGGTCAGGCGTGAATGTAGAAAGATGATGTGCTTATGATTTGGGAAGCCTAAGATGTTGATGGAAGCTGGGAATTATGGAAGAAAAAGCCTGTGTGCCCACCTTTCCAGATGGGTACAGGCATATGGTACGCACCCCGCACGAATGCACATCGCTATCACGATAGGAAATAGGAACAACAAGAAGAAGCAGGCAAGGCAAGTGCGAGCACGATGAAGTATGATAAGTCCTATCATGCCAAAAATCATACATGGGGAAGCCTTTAATAAGTCATGTGAAGTGTTGAATAGGGTCCACCAGGTGAGACACACCGACTCAGACCTGTACATACCAGCGCTTGTGTGAGCCTATATGACCATGTAGAAAACTCTGACCGCACAAACACTTCTGAAGGAGAAGTTTGAAGCAGGGGCCATAATCCCTGTGGCACATCCAAAGCCGAATCTGGCATAATACCACCCATAGATACGACATTTTGCATAGACCAAGACGAAGAAATCACACAACTACGAGAAATATAACATATAAGACTTGAGGAAGAAATCTGACGGGGAAACTTTAGACTTCGTGAACTCGAGAAAAATTAGGTACAACTAAGGGAGAAAAGAATTTTGATGGATGTGGAGGTCAAGAAGCTGGAAGACAAAATGAAGGAAGCATTTGTCATCACAAAACCAGGAATGGTAAGGAAACATGCATACGATTGTACTAACAAGTTGGAGGACTATCACCATGAACTGGTTAGTCTATTGTCATGGCCTCAACTGCATGTCGCCAAATGAAGTGATCAAGTTTGCACATTGTAAGTAGAAAAGTGTGTAGTGCCAATCACCATAATGAACAATGACAGTTCCTCATGAACCATGGTGGAGGATGGGATGGAGTCCTGCACAAGTGGTACGACCACCTGACTAGTCGGAGGGAGAACAATCTTAGCAGTCCAGGTAGCTGAAAGGGAGTGCAGGACTATAAATATTCTAGCTAGGATCTGTGCGATATTGGAAATGCGCGCAGAACCAGAATGTCACAAGGTTCGCGACCACACATCGAGGGCTATTCTGCCACGTTGGTTGGCTAGGAAGTGATCGTTGGTGTCACTATTCATGATCGGATGTTCGATTTGAGGCCAAATGGAGTAGGCGGCGAGCATTTAAGATGCGAGTTATGAGAAAGATTTGGGAAAATCTACCACCAAGAAAGCATTAATGGCCCAAAATTGGGGGGAACGGTTGAATTTGAATTCGAAAGGAGTTATAAAACTCAAAGGGTTGGCCAACAAACAACACTTGGTCATTTGAGAATTGAGCTCTTGAGTAGAGAATAGTGCATTGAGAACCAAACGATAACTGAGACCCTAAGTTCGCAAGAGATAAAACACAATCTAGAGATGATGATAGCTAGTAAGGATGAGTTGGGAATTGAAGAGGTACCTGCTGGCGAGGCCATGCAGACCCAAATGGTGGAGGATGTTCCAGAAGGCACCGAGGTGGTGACAGAAATCCCCAAATCACCATGAATAGCGAGGCCCAATAAGGATAAATAGGCAATGGGTCTAGTACGCATGTCCCCAAGGAATTCACGACACAACAAATTAACCATGAAGAGAAGGGGAAAGAAGTCACAATGGAAATGGATGAGGAAGAAGAAGACTTGCAGGCCCTTATTGCCATAGAAGAAGAAGACAAAGACATGGAGGAGGATATCTAGCCATTACGCTCTATAAAAAAAATGCCCGCGTATGTCCCTCTGTGGAAGGGGAAACCCAAAGTGCTGAAGGATCTGGACGAAATGAAGAGTTCACTCTAGACCCCGCTCCTTCGATATGGAATTGTATTTGAGGGTACGCACCTAGGCCACATACCAACGATGAAGTTTGAAGGCTAGGACCTTGCTCACTATGAGAAGTTCCCTCATCTTGAGACTGTGACTCTGATGAAGCATAATACTAAGGGGGTGATGATAATGTTAGATCTGCAGAAATGGATGTGGGTGTGGAAAGGGTTAGGTTGTTGCACTTATTATGGAACCACATTTCCACTATGCGCCCATCACCATTTTCATCATCAGGCAGCTGCTCTGCCTAGTGCATGATGGGTATCTATGGCTAGAGGAGCCTATTCCCACCATGATAGACCTTATTCACCATATTTCTTAGCTCTCATGTGAAGGAAAGGACCCCTTGACTACAGCCAAAAAAGGTAGCAATTTGGCTCTTCCTGAAGCCATGAAGGTGAAATATAAGCTGGAGAAGAAGAAGAGGGGTTACGCCATCTCCAACATCAAGGATAAAGGGGCGCGTGTAGCAACCCAACTCCTGGCCGGAAAAGTGATGACGAATTGCCACGTCAATGCGGTACTGGTGCCGATGGCCATATTGGCCGAGCTGTGCGTGGAGTGGGTCCAGTTCAACTGGTCTGAATTCCTCTGCGAGAAGGTTTGGACAAATTTCCGCGAAGCCCAAGAGTAGGGTAAAACCTTCCACTACACGTGGTTTCTCTTATGCATATTGCTAGTAGTGGGAGAACTATGGGAGGACAGTCAATTCCTGAAAATTGACAGAGAGTTACCAGAGGCTGCGAAGTATGCTTTGTTCTAGGCCACAAGGGACGCAAAACAAATTCGCGACACCAAAATTTTCTGGGTGCTCATGGAGGTGAGCATCTAGATGTGGATTAATCGGAGCCTATGCTTGTCACCTACAGTGCATAATAGTCTACAGAGTTTTGGAAATTTCAAAGCTGATATGCACAACATTTATATCAAGGTGCAAAAGGACCTAGCGAAGGAGTTGACGAAGCTACAATTTGTAGCCACTAATGATGCAATTTTTACTATCTTGGAGACATAGCCTCTCGAATGGAGTGCCCCGGATCTGGAAGAACTAAAGAAGGCGACAATACAAAAGAAAAGGATGATGCCAAGTTGCACATCACTTAATTGGTAGAGAAAAGGCAGAACAAAAAAGTAGCAGTTAAGGTTAGCACAACACGAGAAGCAGCACAGAAAGCCACGGAGTAGAAAAAGGCTACAGAAGTAGCAGCAACACCACAGACAACAGAGGAAGCAACAACATAGGTAGACGAGGGCCAAGCAACATCCTGAGGGCAGGAGGAAGAGGAAACAGAAACAACATAAGGGAGCATGGACCTAAGGGCCGTGTCCACACAATTAAAGAGCCTGCGGATTATAGAAGGATCAAGCCCAAGGAAGAAGGTCAAGGCCTCAAAGTTGGCCATCGACCCGATCACCTTAACCAAAGGTGATCTCCATGACATCAGTGAGACGGTTTGCGATGTCAAAAGTGAAGCACTTCAGGAGTTCATGCAAGAGCATCGGACTGTGTTGGGGGCCCTCAGGGCGCAGTTGTAGGAGTTACGGGTGTGGCCTCCTTAGGAAGGTACCCTGTCAACACACATTGTAGCAGGAACTTCAGCAGCAAAACAGATGTTGCGCACAACGATGGAAAGTAATAGTATTGCCAAAGGGAGCTCTAGTGTCATCCAATGCGATGGATTGATTGTCAGTTATCATGATGAAAGGCCTTGGGCTTAATCTAACTGCCCTTCCCTGGGAAATGATGTATCAGTTACAGGATGGGATAGCTACATAGATGTGGGCTAGGTAGAGCTGCGCAATCCAACTCCTTATCAAGTAGAAAATAAACAAAGAATAGCTCATCTTACAACGTGTTATACGGGAATAGTGTCCATACTGCTATTCCCACTAAGATGTGTGGCTATCTTAGAAACAAACAATCAAAGTCTATTATTGATTCCTTTTATGAAAATAGATGAGAGGAGAACCAAGAGGGCCAACCTGAGTCTTGCGCTCGATTCCCTCTCCTTCTTGATAGAGTTTTGCTGCTCACTTTTTGTCTACTCAGCTTCAAAAGGGACCTGTAGAATCACAACAACATACTACTATGAAAGAAGCAAGGATCTAAATTCACAAATAATGTAGGATCAGATGTACATTAACCATATACAAGCACATATAAACAAATACACTAGGATATGGAAGGAAACAAGAATAGATTTATTCAGATAAAAGTAGCAAGACGATTACAACCATGAGCAACTCTGACCCAGCATCCTCCTCCAGCTAAGAATCCCTTCTTTCACCTCAAGCAAAGCAAAATCACCCAACATTGTGAATGTACACAAGAATACTGACATCACTTCTCTATAGATTACAAAATTCCAGCCTCTGGATCTCTGTGATGAGGGATCCATATATAGATGATTACAGAGAGGTGAGTTATCTTTTGGGATCTTGATTAGTGTCTTCTCTCTAATAGTTCCTGCTTCCACTTGGAGAATGATGATCTCTTACTCATCCCTGGTCGAAAATGGAGTGGCAAGTGTGAGAGGGGAAGCTTCTGGAAGATTCCATGATCTTCCACCTCACATTTTTGTCCCTGCCATTTGTCCATTCCCAACCATTGCACCCTACAGAGAAGCAAAACAGTATGCATCGCACCCTGTACATTGGGAAGGTGATATGCATCGCACGCTGTACATTGGGAAGGTGATATGCATCGCACCCTCTGCATTGAGATTTCAGTATGGTCCAGATTTGACCCTTTATGAGCAGATTTCAGTGGAGAACTTATGGGAGATGATGTAATCAGTTGACATTGTTCCTTTAGGCAGTGAAGCAACACTTTTAGGGACTTAGGAGCCCTTAGTTTATGGACATTTGTGATTGGGTGAAATGCTTTACTATGAGGATCCGAAGTTTTTCCAAGCTGGGAGGTGACCTATAATAAGATACAATACAATACATTATTTTGAAAACATTTTTTCATGATCTAGCTGAGGCGGGCATTCCCATGCTTAGCTTTATAAACTCATTTTCATGTACATAGGACAGGCGATTTTCTGTGTGACAGACTGATGATATGGACACATCATCCTTTGATTTGGATTATCATCTGTTCGGCAATGATGTACACTGGATGTTTTTGTATTCCTGAATATATCGCAGCCTGAATGGATGAAACTAGATCTGGGGTCTTCAAAACTTGTTCAATCGTCACTCGGAGTATAGGTCGATCCATGTGAAAAATGTTCTGGAGTCGAACATGGAAAGACATCACCTGATTACCAGCCAATGATGTAAGTTGTTAATAGGCGCAAGAGGAATCATCAATAATGACAATGACCATCAAGGTACTACAGTACAATTCACGTGGTGTGAAAAGGGACTTGGCATCGAACACCACGTAAAATCTCTCGGCCGAAGGCCATTGATGTAAACTTGTCACCGAAAGTGAGAAACTTGCCATTGAGGCATGCAAGCTTCAAAGTACTAAAAGGGTTGTTCCTAAGTCAACTTCTTGGATAATGAGCTGAGGTCGACAAGAAGTGACCCATCGCAGGAGGGCCTTAATGAATCCCACATCAATGACATGGAATGAAGTAAACGATTTTGGAGGTGAAAACAAATTGATGATACAGGGTTCAGGGTGGCAGTCATGAAGGAATGAAGCATGAATGTATTGCAGTGGGTGAGACACAGGTGAATTGTCTGAATGACTTCTCTTGAACATATCAGTGACAATGACGATGGATTGGTAGTGTTAACCCCAAATATGGATGGCGTGACAGACCAATGGTGAAGACCAGTGAACAGAACAACCCAACCCAGCGTGGATGTGGAAGGAAAGTGTCATGTTCAAGAGCGACTTGCTACCAATAAAGTTTCTTCTTGTTTTCTTCCCAATTTTCCCAGTCATTACTGACCAGTACCTCTTTATTTTTTTCAAGCTTGAGGAGGATAACATACGCTTGTTCTCTAATCCACCCTTTGGGCGAACCTGTTTCTATATTTTAGCGAGCCTAGTGACATTGAAACTCGTTCTCGTCCATTTGGATGAGTTTGTCGCTATTCAATTTTAACGAGTTTAACGACAAAGATAACTCGGTCTCTTTCAATTTTAGAGAGTTTGAAAGAAACAGAAAGAATACTCTAAAGATTCTTTTTCATTGTATAATCCCTTAAGTCCGAAAAAATGTAAAATAATACAAAAGGGATAAATTTTCGATAGTTTTAATGAGCCAAACAAGACAAGCGCTCGATCTTTTTGTGTAATAATCCCTCAGGTCCAAAAAGATTAAAATCTAGAGGAGGGATAGCGTTTTCGATGCCTTTTAATGAGTCGGAGAGGCCAATCGCTCGGAAATCTTTTCATATTTTACGAGTCAGGTGAAAAGAGCTTAAAGAAGACTCATTTTCGAGGAAAAAGTGATGGTTTCGGGTAGCAGCTGATTCCAGGTAAGGTTTGGAATTTTCCAATCACGGCAGTGTTACAAAGATGGCTAGCAGAATCACTTTTCACAGATGTTCCTCAAAGGGGTAAAAAATCATATGGGGGTGAATGATCAGTTAAAAACAGAGTGGAGG
This sequence comes from Pinus taeda, assembly GCA_000404065.3. NCBI lineage: Eukaryota > Viridiplantae > Streptophyta > Pinopsida > Pinales > Pinaceae > Pinus > Pinus taeda. The sequence goes on along the minus strand of APFE030585946.1, from coordinate 188,735 downwards.
TGATGGCGAGAACACGACCAAGGCTCAAAAGCTAGCGATGAGGCATTCACAATGGTTATTTACCGGTTCATTTTTTAATGAGCTTAAACATAGGGGGAAACACTTTCTCATGACTTATGTTTATTTTTTAACGAGCTTGAACTATGCGCTAAAACTACTTGTGGAGAGTTTATTTTTTAACGAGCTTGAACTCTGTGACAACATTGCTTGCCATGATGGTCATTGATTTTTTGATTTACCCTTAAAATTTTGTTCTTTCAAAGATAGTACTACCTGTTCATTTGCTTCATCAAACCGATTAGAAATGAAAACATATGCATGATAAATGAGTTAAAACACTAATATTTTACTTGAATTACGTGCATAGTAAATTAAAAGTGACTTTTACCTCTTCATTTTACCATTTCATTTGAATTTGGTTTGTTGGAGCTCTGGAGGTACTTTCCCCCCTGATTTTCACCAGCAGATTCTGGGAGATTCTGTGGACGATTCTCAACGCCGTTCGGACCAGGTAGGAGCTAAACTTGTGCTATTTCATTGCATGCCTTTCATTTTGGATTTTGAGCTCATTTCCCTGTCCTGCTGAACCCCTATGGTTTGAAGAACTCGCCCTAGGATCATCACACCCTTCCTTAGTCGAAAGGTACATTGCATACTGATGTCTTCACTGACTAGTCAGTATGCATCGCTCCTAGTACACTTGATGGGGTGCGATGGGCGTAGGGAGGAATTTTTTTGCATAGTTTACTCATGAAATTTTTGCCTGTTTTCACCAAATGAAGATCCTGAATCTTCTCTTGTTTGTTTTTCAGAGATTCATCGGAGGAAAATGGTTGTCACATGGTGAGAATGCGAGCATGAAGAAGAGGACATTATTGCTTTACATGATCTGGGCATAGTAGTTGCATTACGAAACTATGGCTTGCTGAAGTTTTTTCGTATATCTAGCATGAGGAAACAAATCAGTTTGTTGTAGTATTTCCTCAATGCCCAGGATCCTATCAACTAGGTATTCTAGATTAGGGGCAAATCGATCCCCTTGACAGTGGTGGACATCTATTTTCTGACCGTCTTATCGAGGCACGATGCCCCTCTCTCTTTATCAGGCTCCGCCCGTGGGGTGAGTCTGTAAGGGAGTACATTTGCCGGCATTACAGAGAGGGATCTCAGCCGAGTTCGGACGGTAAGATCAACATCCAAGACGTCACTGACCGGCCCTTGCAGACCATCCTATTTACTTTTGCTAGACTGGTTGGTAGTTCTGCTCTTCATATAGCCAACATGTCTTATATGCAGTATGCTTTGGAATGCCTTGAACCGAAGGTGTTCAATTGGTGTGATGCAGTACTTTCTATGATGAAGGAAAAATTGACCAAGGTAAAGAGCGGCAAATCCAAGAACTTTGGTTATGGTTCTATTTTGACTGCTTTCCCCTTGGAGCGAATCCCACTGATGCAGCCACAGTATATATCACTTGGTCTACCACCACCGACCGAACCACAGATGCAGAGATGGGTCGATCTCATGTCTTGGCATGCTGGCCAGCCCCAGATTTCTTTTTCTGAGAAATTCTTTGAGTGGTTTGACCGTCAGGAGATGGTCTATGCCAGGTTCCCATATGCTGGTATGGACTTCCGAAGTGATCCGGATTTGGTGCTGCCGACTGGAGAGCAGTGGGGTGTCATGGGTAATTTTCTTCTAACCATATCTCTGTTCGTTGTTGTTTATAATGTTCTTATATTCTTATAATCAAGGCTAATCAAAACTCATGTGCTCATGCATATGTTGGCCCAGTTCGACCAGTAGTATGCCATAGAGACCCAACAGTCGCTCCAGCAGGAGAAGCTGTTGGGAGGGCTATCCTTCGCGACCTTGATGTGGCCGAGACTCTTTCGGAACTATAGGACCAGATTGAGGGTCTTACCCTTGGTATCCTAGACATGAGGAGCGATGAGCTGCCTTTGCAGTTGCAGCGACATACCACTGGAGTGCCGAGTCGATGGACTAGGCTCTTACGTATGATTGCACAAGCGGTGACTTGTTATCACCAACATCATTAGACTAGGATGCCCCCTAGCATTTTGAGTTTTGGGTCATTTGACCAATTTTTTCTTGGTTACAGAACATTATGTACAGACTATAAATAGTTACGGAATATATTTTTTATTTTCGGAGCTTTATTTTGGTTCAGTTACATGATCCTACTGCATATATTGATGTGATGCTTCTTTCTATAAATGTTACAAATGTCTATCTAAGACATAATTTTCCAATGATTCTGTTAATGTGTTTAATCTTCTGGAAATATGTTGATATTGGATGAAATCAAACTGTCGTTCCAAAATTTCAACCCTTAGGTACATGCAATAGATAGCTGGATTTCGTACAACATAGATTCCGGTGAGTTGTATAATGACGAGCTGTGAGTCTAGCCTGACGATAAGTCAGCATATACCATGTGTGATGGCATCAGAAAGGAGTTTTATCAATGCACTGTACTCAGCGATATTGTTCGTAGATCGACCAATACACACTCCTCTGAAACTTACTAACTCGCCGCTGGGATTGAAAATGGCCCATGCCGTAGAAGACAGATTCCGCGAACTACGACTTGCTCCATCGGGATATCCAACGAATGATTCTAGTAGGTTTGACATTTGCAACGAATGCAAAAAGTGGATTACTTAACCAAATTAAATTCTCTTGGAAAAAAAAAAATGTAACAAAAGCACGAGGATTACTATGCGAAATCAAGCATAGTAACGCTTGAGGTACAACCCGTTGCGAGGTTGCGCTAGTGGAATCCCATAATAGTCCATCAACTCCTAGGCTCCTTTTACTAACACGCATTTGACAATATAGGGACCCATCCATAACGATTTGAATTTCCCTACTCCCAATTTATCGTATTCCTGGTCATAAAGTAAAACCAGGTCAGCCTCTGAGAAGACGTGAGGTTTGACATTCTTGTCGAACTGTGCTTTGACTCGTTTCTTATGAGCTTCTTTAGCCGAAGATGCATAAGGACGGGTTTCATCCAAATGGATTAATTCCAAGAAACGAGCCTCTTCTTCTGAGGTTCCGAGGAGAAGGTCGACTGTAAGTTTGAGGGACAAGATTTCACATTGAACTGGTAAGATTTCCTCGAGACTGTACACCAATTGAAAAGGTGTGAATCCGATTGCATTTCTTACTGATGTCCAGTATGCCCACAAGGCTGAGTATAGGATTAAGTGCCAATCTCGTTTGTGGACTCCGATCATCCTTTGCAGCATGCACTTTAGGAGTTTTTTTATTGCTTCAACTTGTCCATTAGCTTGCGGATAGTACGGAGTAGAGCTGTCGTGGGATAGTCCTAATTTGGCAGCCAACTCAACCATCATGTGATTGTGAAAATGCGATCCATGATCTATGACTATGGCCTATGGAGTGCTAAATCTGGAGACTACGTGATTGAAAAAGAAAAGGGCAGCCGTTTCGCCGCTGTTGTTTAATGTAGGCATCGCCTCGGCCCATTTGGTAAAATAGTCCACCATGACTATTATGTACCCATGCCGCCCGGTCGAGGTGGGGTTACATGTCATGAAATCTATGCCCCATTTGGCAAATGGCCCAACAGCTACTACTGGTTGCAGCAGTCTTCTGGTTTTGCTATCAAAAATTTGGCAAGCATGACAACTTCTGACTGCAGTTATGCAATCTTTGAACATTGTTGGCCAGAAGTATCATGCTCGTAATTTGTTTTTGAGCCGTAGCATAACCAGATTGATGCCCCTGACATGCACCTGAATGGCAGTCATTCAAGACTTTTTCGGCCTCCTCAAGGGTGAGGCACCTCCACAGAACTGTATCGATACCACGACCGTAAAGAGTATCACTGACGATCACGTGGTCTTTTGCTTAGTATCGAATACGTTGTTGTTCGGAGCATGAGGTATTAGACCTGTATGTTTGTGTCTGGAGATAAATGATTATATCTCCGTACCACAAATCGCTTGAAGATATCAGAAACAAATTTTCATCCATGATTGCTTCTTCGGATGTTGCATCGTTGGACGATGATGGGAGATCGCATAGTAACTCCGCGAATACCAGGGCTTTCTTTGATTTTGATTTTTTGAATTCCAAATAAAACTCTTGTAGAATTGCTATCCATTTCGAATATTTTCCCCCCAGCAACTGTCGCGACAATATATAAGTCGTGGGGTTGCAATCTAATAAAATGGTAGTCTTTCTGAAGAGAATGTAGTTTTTCTAAAATGGAGTATTTCATTTCTGTATCATTTCAGTTTTGGCTTAAATAATATATAGGATGTTCAATTCCAATGTCTTCTTGAACTAGAACCATTGCTATGGTCGTATCTGCTGCAGCTAGATACAGGTTAAAGTCTTTTTGATAATCAGGAGCATACATTAATGACGCTTGTATTAGAGATTTCTTTAAAGCATCAAAGGAGGCTTGTGTGACCTAGTCCCAAACGAAGGGTACATCCTTTTTCAAAAGACGAGTATAACCTTTAGCTAGTTCGGTGCAAATTTGGAATGAACCTCCTGAGGAAATTTTATTTCCCTTGGAGTTTCTGAATCTGAAGCAGGCTTGAAGGTGGAGGAAAATCGATGATTGCCTGAACCTTGCAAGGGTTGAGACGAATCCCATCCTTTGAGGCAACGAAGCCAAGTAAACAACTAGAACGAACACAAAACACACATTTGTGCGGATTGAGTCTTATCTTGTAGTGTCGACAACATAGAAATATTGCTCTCAAATGGCGCGGATGATCGGTCCGCTTTCGCGAATGAGTTAGGAGATCATAGAGATATGGGTGAACGATGTTTTTGATGTCATGGAAAGCATAGTTCATTGCTCTCTGAAAATTTTCCCCTACGTTCTTCATACCAAAGGGTAGCTTGTGATATGCGAATGTGCCCCATGGACAAATGAATGCAGTCTTTGACTGGTCCTGTGGGCAGATACTTATTTAATTATACCCAAAAAATCCGTCCATGAATGAAAAGATTTCGCATCCAGCGCATTCATCAATTATCTGGTCAATAAAGGGTGTAGGGTAGTTGTCTTTCGGACAAGCTTGATTTACATCCCTGTAATCAACGCACACTCTAATCGTTGCTTGTTTTTTCATCACAGGAACAATATTCGATACCCAATCGGTTAGAGGAATGGGGTAAATGAAACCAGCATGGAGGAGTTTCTCAACTTTCACCTTGATGGAAATGGCTTTCTTGGGGTGCACCTACCTTAGCCGCTGTCGTACCGGTTTGACATCTGGATACATCTTAATCTCGTATTCAACTATGCTCGAGTCGATACCTGGAATTTCATCATATGACCAAGCAAAGACATCTCTAAAATCGCAAAAGAGAGTGCTATATATTTCCAGTTCATAAGAAGAACAAGATTTGCGTTCTATACAAAATCTATTTTGGTCGAGATGTTTATGGCAATAGTCTCTTCGATATTGGATAGGTTTCTCTCGGAATCCACCGTGTTTACAGTATTCATCAGAAAGTCAAATACTGAAGGATGGTGTAGGTCACCAAAATTATCTTCCTTCAAAGTCAGAAGACGGGAACGATGGTGGTGATCTTCCCATGGTGCCCCATCAATCAACATTGATTGAATGATTCCTTCGTCTGTAAGGTGTACTTGCAACCAAGGATTTGAAGGGGTGCCATATTCCTTAGACCTATCTATCCAAACGCTTGACGAGCGTTGATGCCGGTTTGCCTCCCATGCTGAGAACATTGATTGCTATAATATTTCCAGCGGGGTTAGAGGCAAAACCTGCAAATGATCCAATTTAACATCGTTTTCTGATATCTTTTGAATGGAAGATATCATATTGCAAGTTCCTACATTAGCCACTTCCGCCAAATCGGTAGGAGGTGGTAGGGTAAAAGTTCCCATTAATGTAGGGTCTTTTAGTAGGCCTACTCCGATATTATGAAGCATGCTAGGGCTTCCATGGATCATTGGAATGCTTCATGTAACTTGAGAACTTTTGGGGAGAAAGGTTTTTTGGTCGATGATTGTAATTCCTCCTTGGGAAGGAAATGCAATTTTCCTAAAGTAGGTCGACACAACAGCTGCCATGGCATTTATCCAAGGTCTTCCCAATAGGATGTTGTAATCAATATTCCCGTTGATGACTTCAACATCAATTTCTACTGTTTTGCCCCCCAGTTCAACTTGCAAGTTACTTAGTATCCCATACGGGGTGTACGTTCGTCCATCAAATGCTTTTAATGTTGTTGATGATCGCGACAAAGATGGAGACCCCAGAGTCTTCCAGCAACTCATCGACATGATACGTGTGGATGCCCCCTCATCAATAATTATTCTATGAACAATTTTGTTGAGGGCTTTCTCTTGAATGAGGAAATCTAGTTGAGCTGGTAACTGAGGGTCATATCCTTTATGATTAAAAGATACAAGATTGGAATCCGTTGGGTCGATCCCACCTATTGCTAATAATAAATCCTGCTTTTGGGAGGGGCAATTTTGCAGCACCTCAAGAGTCGACATTGTGAATGGCGATTGAGATAAATCTTCCACTATATTATAGTGTTGTGCTGCTCGGGCACGAGGATTAAACGTCGATTTGTGTACTACTCTCTTTGGTGGTTTTATTGTTAATTCAGGAATGATGGGTGGCACGACTTCTGTTGAAGTCGTTGTTGAACTACTAGGTTGATCTTTATCCTTGTTTTTCAACATCTGTGGATTCTTGTAATCTTTACTCCTTGTCGTTATTAGAGTATCATTCAGTTGCTTCGAGACTGAAAACATTAACACTTGGGACAGGAAGCATTTTCGCTAGCAACCAGATTTGTTCCTAGGTTTGGAAACAGATCCGTTAGTACAACCGAGGTTTTTGAACTTTTGAAGAATTTTCTAAGTTCTTCTTTATATGGACACTCTTTGGTCCTATGATCCTCATCACATATACTGCACGGATATTTGGGTTTCACATTCACAGAAGAGTTCGCAGAAGATTTATTAGGAGATGGGTCTCCCTGGTTTTCCTTCTTCCTTTGTTTTTTCTTCTTGCCTCCTAGTTTCTTGGTTTCTTTGCCTTTGTCTGTTAACACTGCATTTACTTCTGAGGCTAGAAGTTCCTCATTTTCATCTTGACTCGAAACCGTGCGGACCTTTTTGGATGTGGCCTTTGCCGTTTTAGTTCTTGTCGTTCCTATCACACCATTGTCGGCATGAGAGTCTTTGTTTGATTTAAGAGGCGGAGGAATGGAGAATTATGGTCTAGGAGCGTCAAGGATTTTATCATAGAGCATGCCAAACTGAGTATAGATCAAGTCTAGATATTGTGCACGAGCAATAACTTGCTCTTCAGTGATGACTCCCCCCTTTGCCACATCTTCTGTAATAGCGGGTAACAGTGACTTAATAAACCATTTAGCCAATAGTTGATCAGGAACATATGTTTTTACTATTCTATGATGACATCACCACTCATGAATATGATCAGATATGTGAGTGGCTGTTGTTTGTTTGAAATTGGTAAGCAGCTCCATTCCTGTTTCGTACCTGATAGGTAACTGAAAATGGGTTAAAAAGGTTGTGGCTAGGGTATTGAAGTTATCAAACGAAGCTCTAGGTAGTTCGATATACCACTTTGCTGCCGGACCAGTTAACGTGCACTGAAAGAGGTGAAGCCAAATCGAATCATCATTGAGAGTGTTTGACGAACACCATAAATGAAAGGTCATCACATGATTTGATGGGTCTTTGCCCATATATCCATTAAATTTAGGAATATCCGACAGAAGTTTATGCGGAATTGCCAGCTAGCAAGGGGCGTAGGCAATTGGATCGTTCATTAGTCAACTTGGATCTGGTAACTCTAGATTTTCCACGAAGGGCAACTGTTGATTTAGGCTTGGTTGAGCATACCCAGGATAAGACGGAATCGTTTGAGCAGTCGGTCTTTGCATACCAACATAATGCATTTGATGTTGGTAACTTTGGTAAGGTTGATGGGCATAACCATTATTATATGGTTGATACTGCTGCCCATTACTTGCAAAGACTTGTTGCTCATATCCTTGGTAAGCTTGTTGGAATTGTGGTTGTTGGTATTGCACCAGCCATGGTTGTGAAGCCATGGGCTATTGTCCAGCACTGACTGTTTGACCAAGATGGGGGTTGGTGTTCCCCATTTGAACCTGTGCCATTCCACTAGTGGGTGATTGTGGTTGTGTCAGAGGTACAAGAGATTGTTGTATTGCAACCTGCGAAATTTGAGGTTGGCATACAACTGGTGACGCTTGTACTTGCGATATTGCCACAATAGTCGATGTAGTGGGGATGTTTGTCATAGGTGAACTTTGTTGTATTGAGCATACAACTCTTGGTTATTGAGACAGGATTGGTACCCAATCGCTAGTTGTGATTCCAGCATAACCCAAATTCTGTTGTGAACTCATGCATGGTTGTCCTTCTGGGGAAGACAATGAAAGGGTATACGGCCCTCCATACGATGGTAATCCAGTGCTCAAAGGAATAATTTGCCTTTGGGGACCAGTTTTCCCAAATTGACCTTGTGATGGATCAATTTTTTGAGACTCAACGTAAGAGATTCCAAATATAATTCTGGATGAACAAATGGGAACAACCCATACTGTCGAAATAGTCCCTGGATGGACTCCATCCAGCGATTGAAAGCTGGTTGGGACAGATGGCATGCCGGTGAACATTGTCGGAATAGTAGAAGGAACTTCCGCTGTTGTTGTGTCGGGTGACACAGTCCTTGATGTTGACGGTTGTTCAGACATATTAAGCCTATCCAAGAGATTCCTCAGCAATTCTTCAAGAACTTCCGAGGGTGGGTGAATATTCTCTGATGCAGAAGGATATAGGGTGATCCCAGCTCCAAGTTGCATTAGAGTGCTAGATGGAGGATCTTCCACAATCTTTTCTATGGCAATCAATCCAGGAGGAAGAGGCAGACCGTCAGGTCCGTAAAATATTTCTGGTGCCGAAGAAGATGTAAGTTTTGTAGCAACAGACGGTTGGGGAGTAACACCTTCCAAATCGGCTGTAGATGGAGCCGGTTCAGGAATAGAAGTGTTAATTTTCACACTAGGATCAGTTGTAATGTCCTTTTTCTATTACAGAATTCCTTCTGTAGAGGCAGGGATTCCAGAAATGTTCGCAGTAACCGGAGTCTCTGAGGATGTTGGAGTGCTTGCTCCAACCACCCTAGGGGACTTTGATTTGGTTAAATGAGTTCGCTTCGTCCGGAATGGTTTCGCTTCCGGAGTCAATGACGGTTGACTCGTAAGTCTCCGCGAACGACGGGGTTTTGATTGAATTTCTTCCATGATTGCGGATTACTTGATCAACTCAAAATAAAGGGAAAAATGTTTTTCGAATTAAATGAATTTTAGACGCTTTGACACAACTTGTTTTTTCAATTTTAAAGAGTCGAGAAAAAACAAAAGATGACTCTAGTCGCCTTTGATGTTTATTGAGCCTAAAGTGACAAGTGCTCAGAGGACCTTTTCCTTTAAGGAGTCTGAAAAGGAGCAAAATGGACTTCTCTGGAGATCTAGGCAGAGAGGATTACCAAACCAATCGCAAAACTACAGAATACTTTTTACGGTGCGGCAGTCAATCTTCCCGAATGCTGTGTTCGGTGCATTGCGATCGATAGGGCGACAGAAACGACTTCCTAAGGATAAAGGATGCAGCCTATTGTGGTCTCCCAATATATAATCGATGGTACGTGGGAGCACAAGTCCATACTGGCACTTGCCGTCTCAGAGTGGAGGAATCACCCAACCAACACTGAAAGCAACAGTTACCAGGTTTTACGACGCCGAAATACATCTCTAGCCTAGACCTCTAGATGTTGTGCATTAAGTTCCAAAGCATTGTTAGATTCATTGAATTTATTTTAAGTTGATCTTGCTTAACAGTTTGCCTTTCAGGTTCACCACGTGATGTATATATAAATCCTAAAATTCAGTCTAAGATGATAAACAAATGTTTGATCTTCTTTCAGCAATGAAAATCCTAGCTACTAAAGGGAATAAAGTCAAGAATCTTTTCTTCACAGAGCACAGAGCACACGCTAAATGCACAGTCCTAAATCAAGCCAAGCAATCAAAATGCAAATGCACATGCATGTATTTGTTTTCAGCTCTCTTAATGTGTTAGTGACGTTAAGAAAGCTATGTGCAAAACTGAATTACTTTTAAAGCGATAGTATTCAACAAAATTCTTTTTCAAAACGAAGTGAAAGCAAGAGAGACACTTTGTGATTTTGAAATGGAAATTGCTTTTCGACACTTTAAAACTACTAATTCAAATCCTGTGCAACAGTAACTGTATAATCAACTATCCAGAACAATGGGATTGTTTCCTAAAATTGAAAATGACAGCTACGACACTTTCAGATCTAGAGACGACAGTTCGACTATGCTACTTTTTTGCAAAAGAGAACTAAAAATGACGCACAATACATAAAAAAACATTTATACTTCTTTGCACTAAGGAGGCGGAATAATGCAAGAGAAGGGGGTTTTCACAGAAGTACACTGAATATAGACAACAAAACTCTTGAATAAGACTGAAAACAGTGAGAAAAATCCACAGTCGGAGGGTAAAGTTAACCTTCCCTGACCATCGCACCTATTACACAGTGAACTCAGTATGCAGTGCACCTACTGCACTCGGGAAGTGCAATGCATACAGACTGCCTTGAAGGCAGGGTGCGATGGTAGCAGTGCGAGACTTTGAACGGGATTTCACTCACAGTTTGCAATCTAGTTCA